>VUYV01000630.1:132178-245293 GCA_008711295.1 Anarhynchus alexandrinus | reverse complement strand
TCTACAGCAATTCCTAAATTCATTGTTGTTATTTAATTAATTTAATTCATTGTTTCTCTTTAAGAAATAAAAAAATGTCAACCTGGGTTTTGTTGGTCTTTTTTCTTTTTTTTTGTGGCTTTTTTTGAAAGCTTGATTGATTTGAAAACTGAAAAGCTCCCCAGCTCCCCCCTATCTCGGGGATGGGCCTGGAGCGGCAGTCACTGGGACTGAGGGGGAGCATCACCTTCATAATTCACAGCCCCCAGTTCTGCTTTCCCCCCCAGAGCCCATCGGGAAATCCAGCAGGCACCAGGCTTGTGGGCGCCTGTCCCCCTCTGTCGGGGGATTCTGCTCCGGCCTTCCCTGGGACGGTTGCAGCGGTTTCTGCTATGAAGAGCGGTGCTGCAGGTTTCACATACTGCAATGAAACCCCCAGTACGGTGCTCCANGGACGGTTGCAGCGGTTTCTGCTATGAAGAGCGGTGCTGCAGGTTTCACATACTGCAATGAAACCCCCAGTGCGGTGCTCCAGAGTCCGGGCAGCACTGGCTGTATCCCTGGTGATAAAATGGGGTGGTCATCTTGGTGCCTGGGGCCCCTGGATGCCTCCCAGGGGTGGTGGTCTGGGTGCCCAGTGGCCCTGGCTGTGTTATCAGAGTGGTGGTCTGGGTGGCAGGGGATCCTGGCGGTGTCCCCAGGGTGCTGGTCGGGGTGCTCGGGGACCCTGTCTGCGTCCCCAGGGTGCTGGTCGGGGTGCCCGTTGGCCCCGGCTTTTTCTCCATAGTGGTGGTCTGGGTGCCTGGTGGCCCTGGCTGTGTCCCCAGAGTGGTGGTCTAGGTTCCCGGTGACCCGGGTGGTGTCCCCAGTGCTGCGGTTTGCGTGCCTGGTGGCCCTGGCTGTGTCCTCAGGGTGGTGGTCTGGGTGTCCGGTGGCCCTGGCTGTGTCCCCAAGGTGGGGTGATGGGGCCAGAGCCGAGGTGCTGCAAAATCTATGGACAGCTGAATTTTGGAGGGAAGCCCTGTTCCATGCTGGCAAACTGCAAACAGGGTTCCCAAGAAGCAAAATCTTTTTCGGGCAGACGGTGGCATTCCAGAACGAACGTAACAACAGAAGTTTAATGGGAATAAAGCCTGTGGGATTCCACTGGCTCCGGCCCGCCCCGCTCCCCCCTCGGCTCGGCCCGGCCCGGCCCGGCCTCCCCCTNGGCCTGCGGGGCCGCCGCTCGCCCGCGGGGCGTTCCGGCGTTTGGCTTCCCGGCGGGGTTTCGGGCCCTGAGCTGTGTCCACAGCCGCCCCCAGGCCGCCGGCCCGTCTCGCCTACCCCGGCAGGGCCCGCTGCCCCCGCGGCCCGCCCGAGGCTCCCCATGGCCCGGCCCGGCCCGCGGAGGTCGGTAGGCCGCGGGGGCAGCTTTCCCCTCGGAGTCGGCGGGCGGCGGGGTGGGGGGGCTCTGCCCGTCCTTCCCGCCTGCCTCAGCGCCTCAGAGCTCGTCCTCTGGAAACCGAGAGGTTTAGTCGGGGAGTTGCAGGTCCTCTTAATTCCGTCCTGATCCGTTTGTAACTGCTGGCACCAATGTCGTCCCCGGCAGCGTGGCCAGCAGGGCCATGGAGGGGGTTCTGCCCTTCCGCTGCGCTCTGGGGAGACCCCCCCTGCAGTGCTGCCTCCAGCTCGGGGGGTCCCAACAGCAGAAGGACACGGAGCTGCTGGAGCGGGGCCAGAGGAGGCCCCGGAGATGCTGCGAGGGCTGGAGCCCCTCTGCTGGGAGGACAGGCTGGGAGAGTTGGGGGGGTTCAGCCTGGAGAAGAGAAGGCTCCAGGGAGACCTTAGAGCCTCTTCCAGTGCCTAAAGGGGGCTGATAAGAAAGGTGGAGACAAACCTTTTAGCAGGGCCTGTTGTGGTAGGACAAGGGGTGATGGCTTTAAATTAAAAGAGGGTAGATTTAGACTAGACAGAAGGAAGAAATGTTTTATGCTGAGAGTGGTGAGACACTGGCCCAGGTTGCCCAGAGAGGTGGTGGCTGTCCCTTCCCTGGGAACATTCCAGGCCAGGTTGGACAGGGCTCTGAGCAACCTGGTCTAGATGAAGATGTCCCTGCTCATGGCAGGGGGTTGGACTAGATGGCCCTTAAAGGTCTATTCCAACCCAAACCAGTCTATGATTCTGTGGTTCTATGATTTCGGCAAATGGAGCTCCATGGCTTTTAAAGTCATTGCCAGAACTGCTGTTAATCTTCAGGGTTTTGCTGTCACTGAAGACTCTGAAAGCCCTTTGGGCTGAATGCACATTTGTAAGATCCCAGTGCTCTGTGTGTGTGTGTCAGCTCCTCCAAGACTGGGGACAGCTCTCTCTCAGTGCTGCCCCGTGTAATGCAGAGCAAATGCTGCTGCCTCTTGTTGGGACCAAGGTGTCCCTCCCTGTCCATCTGCAAAAAGAACAGGGCCACCACGATGAATTCATGGGGCACCTCTAATTTCCCACACACGAGTTGTGCTGCGCTGCCGAGGAGCAGCAATTTGTTATGGTTTGATCATAAATTACCACACAATGTAAAAGGCAGTGCGCTCCGTTGCTTCCGATGTGCTCCTCTGTGTGGGACGCACTGGCTTGGCTGGTGCAGCACTGCAACCGGTGCCGTTTCAGGGAGACAGGGAGGCATGCGGGGAGACNGGGGGGGGGGGGGGGCGGGGTGTTGCCCCGCCCGTTGGGGGGGGGGGGGGTGGTGGTTCGTGCAGCCCTGGTTCTTGCTCATCATCTCAGGCGATTGCATTTGGGCTGCCCCCAGACTCACTTGAGGCAGCTGCTGCGGTGAGGGGACACCCTGCTCGGTGGAGGGGGGAAATGAGTTGAAGGAGGCCCTGGGGACTGCAGTTGCCCTCCCAGGCATGGGAAAAGCCCGTGCACCATGGGGTGGTGTGGCTCTGCATGGGCTGAACGGGACAAATCCCCAATATTTGGTGTCAGAATAAGGCTCCAAGGGCTCACGGCAGACTCGGGGTCATTCCCGGGAGGGTTTGTTGCCAGCAGCAGGGAGGCAGGGGCAGGTCAGAGCTGTGATGTCCAGGTACTGTGCAGGTCCCTTCATGAAACATCTGGTGGGAAAACAGATATCGGAGAGGGGGTTTGGGACGTACCCAGTTGTTCCTTGGTGTTTGATAAGCATTCATCACATCAAATGACTGGACCTTAATTTCTGATTGTCAGGAGGATAAGCAGATCCCGTCCACCCTGGTGGGGAAGAGAGCATCCCAGATGGTGGGGACCACCAGCTCCAGACCTTAGCACCCCTGGAGAGTCAGGCTTGGGTCTTTTTTTTTTCAGTGCACCCTGCATTTTTTTTTAGGGTGGCCCAAGTAGATCCGAGAGCACCACCTTCTGGGCACGGCAAAAAGCACTGAGGAGAAAGCTGAAGGAAGAGCTTCTGTTAGGTGTTTTGGGCCGTCTTGGCTAAATCAGCATCTTGATGGTAGGTCTCCATCCGGCCAGGTGCCTGACAGGCACGATGGAGACATGCAGAAGGAAAAGCCACTGATTTTCCCACTCTGAATTCAAGCAGAATGAGTGGACGGGTGGCTGGAAAGCTGCCTGGCGGAGAAGGACCTGGGGGTGCTGGTGGACCGCTGGCTGAATATGAGCCAGCAGTGTGCCCAGGTGGCCAAGAAGGCCAATGGCATCCTGACTTGTACCAGGAACAGTGTGGCCAGCAGGACTGGGGCAGTGATCGTCCCCTGTTCTGGGCACTGGTGAGGCCCCACCTCGAGTACTGTGTTCAGTTTTGGGCCCCTCAGGACAAGACAGACATTGAGGTGTTGGAGGGTGTCCAGAGAAGGGCAACGGAGCTGGTGAGGGGTCTGGAGCACACGTCTGATGAGGAGCGGCTGAGGGAATTGTGGGTATTCAGCCTGGAGAAAAGGAGACTGACAGGAGACCTTCTTGCTCTCTACAGCTCCCTGAAAGGAGGGTGTAATGAGGGGGGGTCGACCTCTTCTCGCTAGTAACAAGCGATAGGGCAAGAGGAAATGGCCTCAAGTTGCACCAGGGGAAGTTTAGATTGGATATCAAGAAAAAGTTCTTCACTGAAAAGGTTGTGAAGCATTGGAAGAGGCTGCCCAGGGAAGTGGTGGAGTCACCATCCCTGGAGGTATTTAAAAGACGGGCAGACGTGATGCTGAGGGACATGGGTTAGTGGTGGTTTTTGGCAGTGTTAGGCTGGTGGTTGGACTTGATGACCTTAAAGGTCCCTTCCAACCTAGACAATTCTATGATTCTAAAGCAAGATGGACGAGCCCCTTAAGGGGCTTGGGTGCCTCTGGACTTGTCCATCTTTTCCATCTATGTGAGTTTATTTTGACAGCGTGGGAATGGACATAACTAAGACAGGTGCCAGGACCCTTGGACCCTCCACCCCTTGGATTTACTTTTTCCCCCCTACCCTTCACCTTCTTCCCACCAATGCCAACTATTCACCATGTCTGAGCTGGGGCTGGGAAGTGGTGGAATGGGCTGAGCAAAAATGTCTCATAAAGCCTCAGATTTGCAGGTTGAGCACTGCTAAGGAAAAACCTGGGGGAGTTTGGGAGGACTGGCCGTGCCCTGGAAGGGATGGGGCAGGCCCGCTGGCCCCAGGGTTATGGAGAAAAGGTGCAAACGGCGTAACGTGCCCAGCATGGAAAGGAGCTGGGGGAGAGGCAAGAGGGGCAGCATCCTTACTGCATTGCGACTGCATCTGCCCTGCAGCTTCACCAGGGACACGTCAAGGCCATTGGGCAGGGACACTGGCCATCACAGCCACCGTTTTGTGGACCAGTCATGGCACTGAGAGAGGAAAATACAGACATGGGCACAGTGATCCCTCCTGCAGCTTTTGGCAATCACTCGTTTACAGGCTTCCCAAGCCAGAGACTTCACCCAGCCCATCCTTTCCAGCAGCCACCGGCCACGTGGATGGGTTGTGGCTGCATGACAAAGCTCTCCCTGCATGCATCTTGCCATCACGAATAAAGCCGTAGTTTTTCTTACCAGGATCCTGACCTCAGCTGAGTGAAGGGATGGAGGACACGTCTCTGCTCATTGGAACTGCCCCTGTTTCATCTGTTACGATTTAGAGAAGCGCAGCATGGATTTGATACAGAAATATTGACACCTATAGTGAATTATTTGCCTGGCACCGGGCTCACGTGTAGATCAATATTCTGGCTTTAAATGTGCTTTGAAAATAAGCACTTTCGCATAACTATATATATATTTAATTTTCCCTACTCCTCACCTGGCCACTGACAGTGGAAAATTTGGGTGATACTGCGGAAGACAAGGGCTGTCTCTGCAGCATCCTCTTGTCCTTGCAAAACGCTGCAAAGCTCTGCCCAAAAGCCATTGCAGCTTCAGGGAAGGGACTCCAGCCACCCATGGCCTGCAGTGAGGGCTGTGTCCTCTTCTGGGTCAGAAATGTCCCTTGTTCACTGGAAGCCACCAAGCCCAGAGCAGAGAAGGTCTCAGCTGTGGTCCCTGGAGATGAGCTGAGCCTGGTGCTACCTTCTTGCTTGGATAAAAGGATCCTGGAGCCCTTGGCCCTGCATTGGGATCAAGGGGGCTGAAACACTGGCCACGAGCCGCACCTCTTAAAAGCCTGAGAGAAAAATACAGACGGCATTTAGAGACTTGCTTTGGCCCTGAATGTGGTTTCTTGTCCTTCAGCACCAGCAGACTCAATCCTGTCATTCAGGAAAGATGCTGCTGCATGTGAAAGTGGGGCAAAGGCACTGAGAAAAGCCATGCCCAGGAAAGAACGAAACTGCTCACAGAGCCAGAGCTGTGATATGCCAAAATCCCTTTGATTTTGGCGTGGTCAAAGCAGCAAAGGGAGGCAGACCTGTTTTTCCAGTGCCTATGTATAGAGACGTGAGCTCATAGTTTCCGACTGCAGGGAGCATTCAAAGTATGGGAAACAGGAATTTCCACCCCGCCTTGGTGCCAGCAGAGAGCAAACTGAAGCTGGGGAGATGCTCAGCTGCCCCAAATCTGCTCTCGCTGGCCCAGATGGCTTATTCAGCAATGGAGATCTCGGTAGGTGCAAGCAGCTCTGGCACCTCCAGCGGCTTCGAGGAGGGGCCAGGGGATGGGGATGCCCCAGGGGTGACTGTGCAACCTCAGCCCTGGTACAATCTGTCTGGAGAGGTTTCAGCCTCATTTTCTGACTGTCCCAAGAAAAGTGGGATAATGAGTGGAGTGGCTTGGTCCCCGATCCTAAGCAGGGGTGTGGAAGGTGTTGACATGCTCCGGGTCTCCTTCCAGTGAGGGACAGGGCTTCACAGCTTGAGGGATCCCCCCTGGGGGCACAAGTCTCCCACCGTGGCTGCTCTCTGGAGAGGGCAGATGCATTTCGGCAGCTGCCCCAGTGCATGGGATGGCCCGGCAGGGCTGCACCTACCCTTCTGCTTCCAGAAACCAGCCCTGTGTTGTAACCGCTGCAACTGCTGCGCCCACGAGCGACTGATACTGCTGCCCACGCCTGCAGCCCTGTGCCCTGCCACGACACCCAGCTGCGTGAAACCAGCCCTCCTGCCCACAGAGGAACTCCAGGGCCCATCTCACTGGGTTTTGGGTGCCAGGGGTGCATCTCCTCTTCTGTCTGTGCCATAGACCCTGCAGAGCCCTGGGCATCTTCTTGAGGCTGGAGGAGCATAGGGCTGGGAATGTTTGTGTGGAGCATCTCTCTGCCCCAAGGCAAGACTCCCCCCTGTGTCCAGGTTTCTCCTGAAGGCTTTCCATGATGGAGACTCCAGGCCCTCCAGGGCATTGGGGCCCCTTGACCGTGTCAATCCAGGTCCCGTGGCTGCACTACCAGAGCTGGAGCCGGGGAAGGCGTGCAGGCAGGGTGCCTTGGGGTAACCTCTGGGAATCTCTGAAGGCAGCGAGTGGCACTCAGATCCCTGTGGAGCTGCTCTGCAAGCCTGAGTGTGGGCTGGCAGCCCCATGGCCACTGGCCAGGTTGAGGGGTGGCAGGGGTGGCTGGAAAGAGTCGAGATTGTGGCAGGAGCGATCCACCCTGCCAGCAGTTTTTGCAAGGCTTTGCAGGGGAGATGCCTCTCAGCTTCTTGCCTGGGGGTCGAGTGAGGGATGGGCAACACCCTGGGACACGTGTAAGGCCACAGGGAACCTTCTCTATGTGGGTTTCCAGCCCACACGTGGCCAAACGGTGACTCATGAGCCACCTGCAGCTGCTGAGACGACCAAGCATGGGGGTCCTGCCTGCCCTGAGCCCACAGAGCTCCTGCTGCTGCCTGGACCGCAGTTCCCAGAGATGCTGGAGCCCCCTCCTCAGGGCAAGTGCAAGGCGGCAGTGGCCCTTGAGCCTGCTCAGTGTGTTTGTGGTGCTGTACACTGCCACACTGGCGCTCGGGTAAGCATCTGATGGTGTAGGATGGGGAGTGCAGGGCTGGAGTGAGGAGTGTTTGGGGGATAAGGAGGGGAGGGGGTGCAGGGATGAAGATGTGGAATGGGGAGGTGTGGCAGGTGGAGGCAAGAAGTGTTTGGCAAGAGCCCAGCCCTGGCGCAGGATGCTGCATCTCACCCTGCTTTGCAGCAACAGAGGGGTTTGGGGTCCCGGCATCCCCTTTAGTGCCTGTTTCATTGAGGTTTCACCCAAGGGATGAGCCCAGCTACAGCTTCCCATTACACGAGGGAAAGCAGGCAGGACCATGCCTCCTGTCCCTGCCCTCCGACGCCTGACGCCAGCTCCTCGCCCACTCCCTGGCCAACCAGGCAAATATCAGGCCTTTAAAACTGGAACGAGTTCCTCCGCATTCACTCCCCGGGAGCTGTCCCTGTCCCTGCTCCAGCTTCTGCGCAACGCGCTTGCATGACACGCGCAGCCAACACCTCTGTGTTATTTAGGTGTCCTGGTCCTCTCCCCAGCTGGTGCTCGGTGCTGGGGCTGGGGCACGGCCAGCCCCGCTTCTGGGGACAGTGGTGGAGTGCATGGAGGGGCTCCTGCCCTGGTGCCCTGCAGCAGGTAAGGGGTCTTTGGGGCATGGAGAAGTGGGTACACGGGCATAGGGTCTCCTTCTGCAGCGCTTTGGGGGACCAAGTCCCTGAGCCTCCCTAAACCAGAGCAGGAGCCTGCATCTTCTCTTGCAAGGGGAGGGGATGGTTCGTTGTGTTCTTGTGACCACGCTGGTGCAGGGATGGCTCCCGTGCAAGAGGAGGGCAGCCAAGGAGGGGACGGCAAAACCTCCAGAAGCAGCTGTGAGGATGCCCATGGGCATAGTCATGTCTGAGTAAAGGGGTGCAGGTTGGGTCGGGTCTGAAAATGTACAAGGTCTGGAAAAACCTGTAGGTTTTGTGAAACTCCAGTCCTAAGAGAAAGGAGCTGAGCTGAGCATCCTTCCTCCCCTCTCCCCTCTCCCCTCTCCCCTTTCTCCTCTCCTCTCTTCCTTCTCCCCTCTCCCCCTCCCTTCCCTGATGCCACCATGTGAATGCTCCCTGCACTGGGAGACGCACGGGAGAGCTTCAGACCCAGTCCAGACGCAGGTCTGGGAGTCACAGCAGCCCCGCGCTCCCCCTTGCACCCCGGGCCAGGGCGGGGGCCAGGCGAGCTGGCTGGGCTCTGCCCTGCCTGCTCTGACTAAGAGGAGACGCCGTTCTCCGGGGCTTGCTGCCTGCACCATTCTCCAGCGTGAGTGAGGAGCACAGCCTGGAGATGGCTGTGGCCTGGCCACCAGCCTGGGACATCCTCCAGCAGCCTGGAAGGAGCCTGGCGTGTGTGCTCGCTGCCTGCCCCAGGTACAGCACGCTCCCTCTTCATCCCTGTGGGGTCCTGTACTCCCACCTGCCCCACTGACCTGGAATCCCCCCGCTCCTCCTGGCCCCTCTGCGTCCCCTGGGATGGGAACATCTCTCTTTCCTTGGCAGGTTTCTCTGTGGGATGGGAGTTCCCACCTCCCGGGCACCTGGAGCTGGCGGCAGAGCACGGAGGCGCTCGTGACACAAGCTGAACCTGCTGTGTCTGTACCAGGCACTGAGCAGGTAGACACAGCTCCATCCAGGGGCTCATGCCTTTTTCTATGTGATTTTGCAGCCAGGGATTGTTGCCCCCGGTGGCTCTGGAGCTGAGGTCCTCCCATCATCTCTCTCTTGCCCCAAGGGCCACACTGAGAGACTTAATGCTCCTGAAAATGCCCTGCATTGTTGAGACCATGCCTAGTAGCTGTCAGCTGCATCTGTTAGGGGCAAGAGAGCAGGGAGGAGGATGAGAGATGAAAAGATGTATCATGCTAATCATTGCAATGAGACCCTTATTAACCCATCGTGCCTCTTCCTCGCAGCTGGGGATTGCCTGTGGCTGACAGAGCAGGGATGTCTGAGACCTCATCCAGCAAGGAGGGTCCCCCGGCCGAGTGCCCCGTGTGCTACGAGAAGTTTCACCCGCTGGAGGCCATGCACCGCAAGCTCAGCTGTGGGCACACCTTCTGCCACGACTGCCTGGTGAAGTGCTTGCTCTCCGCCAAGCTTGACGGCCAGGTCCAGAGCAGCATCATCTGCCCCATCTGCCGCTACGTGACTTTCCTCAGCAAGAAGAAGGCTCTATGGCCGTCCAAGGCAGGAGCCAACCCCCGGACACTGGAAATGCCTCTGTCACCTTCCTCCTTGTCCCATCTGACCAAATTGGAGGCCAGCAACACCTTGGTGGTGCCCAGCCATTTTGTGATGCCGGTGCAGAGCTTCGACCGGTGCTGCAGCACAGGGAACAGCCCCATGGACTCGCAGGGGGTCCCAGGAGAGCTGGCGCGGGAAGCCCACATCTTTGTCATCAGCAACCACGGGATGCCACTGGTGGACATGGACTGCAGCTCCCTGGGGAGGAGAAGCAGAGCAGAAACACGGAGCTCGGTGTCATCCGGCCCAGCCCTGGGGGTGAAATGCTGCCAGTCACCCATCGCCCTTGCTGTCCTCCTTATCTTGACTGTGGCCATGCTGGCGGCTGTGCTCCCTTGGCTGCTGCTAGTGAAGAGGGACTCGTAGCAGGGATGAGATCAGCTCACATGCTGGAGGTGTCACTGATGCTGGGACGGAGCTAGGCCTGGGACCTCTCTCAAAAGATACCATGAGAAAGTCCAGAAGCCGTTCCAGGTGAAGCTCTCTCATCTGACCAGGGACTGGATGGACTTTCAGACCTTTCTGCAGATCTCCAGGCACTCACAGCATCATTTCTGGCATTTTCCGCCTCTTTTGGTTAAAATGTGGCTGGTTAAACCCTGCTTGTGGGTTCCTCTAGTGTCTCAGCAGAGAGCGTGGATTCTCCTCCCGCACCCTGTGACAGCATGCGCAGGGGGTGAGGGGGCCGTGCTGGTCCCTCCCCTCCATCCCAGCTCCTGGGGGACTGTGGCATCCAGGAACCCAGAGCCTGGGGACAGCCAAGGGTTCTATGCATCAGGAGGTCCTGCTGCCAGGCTGTGGGGCTTTTGGAAGTCTCCTGGTTGGATGACAGGATCACTGGGGTACGTGGTGCAGCCAGTCTGGAGCAGAAACTCAGAACTTTCCATCCCAAAGGTGCCACCAGGCAACAAGGGTAGCAAAACCAGAGGATGGAGAGAGTGATCCTGGCCTCCACGAAGTCACGTTCCCCTCCGTCAGCCAGTGCTACCCTCCCTGCGGAGGCATGGGGTGGGAAGGGACACCAGCTCATCCTCCAGACAGTCCCAGCCTTGCCCTCCCTCACCTCTCTCTTTGACCTCCCCATGGTTGTGGTCATCTTCCCGGTGTCACAGGCATCCCTCCTGCCCTGGGGACCCAGGGACAGGCAGTTGGCTGTGGGCAGGGGGCTAAATCAAAGGTCTCCACTGTATAAGGGGATGGATTTGGGATCCCACCCTGCTCTCCTTGCTACAGCCCTGTGCCTTAGCAGAGTGATCTTTCCTTGTCCCTATATCCAGCTCCTGGGGGTTAACACCCGGCAGCTCATTCTCACCCGTGCCAAATAGGTTAGGCGCCGCTCAGCCCCGCCTGCCTCCTGGCTTTGCCCTCTTTGGGACCGGTCCCACCCAGGGGACTCTCAGCCCCTCATCCCGGGGGCCCTGGTTTGGGACATCTGAGAGGCACAGCTGAGATTTGGAACCTCCTGTGTCTGCTCTCAGGGAAGGGCGGGACTGGGGGCTGCTGGTCACCCCCATGCCAGAGCTGCCCGCTGGTGCTGGGGACCCTTATCGTGATTTTCCCCAGCTGTGCACCCCAGCGCAGCATCTGCACCGTCGCTGCCACCTTTGTCCTCCTGACCCAGTCTCTGGCCCCGTGGGTGCTGCTCTCGGCCCAGTCATTCAGGAATGTGCCCTGAGGGCCGTGGCGCTTTCACAGGAACCCTAACGTGTCCGGGAGCAGGAGCAGGACATCCCTCACCAGCGCCCACGGGAGGTGACCGTGCAGTGGCAGGCTGGTGCACCATTCTCATGCCCCTGAAGCGAGGGTCCTGCTGCATCAGGTAGGACAAAGAGAGCCAGCAGTTCCACCAGGCAGCTTTGGGATCAGCCAGAACATTTCAGGGGAGCAAATAAGAACTGCTTGGGACTGGTGAGCAGTCCGGGGCTGGCTTCTCCCTGTGATGCTGTTACTGCATTCCCCCACCCTGTGCCTCAGTTTCCCCACCCACACCCGGGGTGCAATGACACTGACCCCTGCATGAAGCACTGGGAGATCGCCTGGGGAAAAGTGCTTGAGACACCGCACTGGAATGGAAATCCTATTTCGTAAGAGGTGATTACCTGATAATGATGCGTCCATGCCTCATTATTTAATAATAAACCTTATTATTAGTCTAGGTGTCTGGGAAATTAATGCAGGGTGCCAGGGAACCAGCCCCTTGGCAGAGGGCTGCTGGGAGGTGGGAGTGAGTCCCCCCGTTCCGTCCCATCCTGTCCCACCCCTGTCTGCACCCCAGGGATCTCCTTGGAGGTAGAGCTGGAGAAACCCACTTTCAGCTGCTGTTGCTGGAGCCCTGGAGATCTTTGGGCAAGGCAATAGAACCATAGAGTCACAGAATGGTTTAGGTTGGAAGGGACCTTTAAGAACATCCAGTTCCAACCCCCCTGCCCTGGGCAGGGACACCTCCCACCAGCCCAGGTTACTCAAGGCCCCATCCAGCCTGGCCTTGAACACCTCCAGGGATGGGGCAGCCACAGCTTCTCTGGGCAACCTGGGCCAGGGGCTCACCACCCTCACAGTGAAAATTTTCTTCCTAATATCTAATTGAAATCTCCCCTCTTCCAGCTTGAAGCCATTCCCCCTCATCCTATCACTACATGCCCTTGTAAAAAGTCCCTCCCCACCTCTCCTGTAGGCCCTTTAGGTACTGGAAGGCCACAATGATGTCTCCCTGGAGCCTTCTCTTGTCCAGGCTGAACAGCCCCAACTCTCTCAGCCTTTCCTCACAGGAGATGTGCTCCAGCCCTCTGAGCATCTTTGTGGCCCTCCTCTGGCCCCACTCCAACAGGTCCATGTCTTTCCTATGTTGGGGGCTCCAGAATTGGAGGCAGTACTCCAGGTGGGGTCTCACCAGAGTAGAGTAGAGGGGCAGAATCCCCTCCCTTGACCTGCTGGCCACACTTCTGATGCAGCAATGGGGACAGGAAGGAGCTCCCGTGGCAGCACTGGAATGAGATGGGATGTCTCCTGCTGCATGGGGGTCACGGGCACCAGCAGGACCGGGGAAGAGGGGTCCAAGGCTGAAGGTGTTATCAGCAGGAGCAGCCAGTGCCATGGACTTGGAGGTCCGGGGTGGGGGTCCAGAGCATCACCCCCTTCAGAGGCGAGGAGGGCGTTCGCCACAGGGTGGCACTGCATGGCCAGGGATGGCTGTCGGGGCTGGCAGAGGGGCAGGACAAGCCTTGGGGAATGGCACGCTGGGCCCCCGGCCCCTGACTTTGGTGGGTGAGGGTCAGGCAGCAAGAGGTTGGAGATTGTCGGGGAAATCCAGTGCCGCTGGGGGTGGCACACTCTTCTGCCTGCGGGCACAAGGCAGGGCCCGTTTGCACCGGCTGCTGCTCAGGGCCAACTGAACACCCACCATCCCCACGTCCTCACCAGAGCCACCTCACGTCCAGCTCAGTCTTGAGTAACTCAGAGCTTTGGTTTATCATAGTGACCTAATGTCCCAAGGGTAACGCATGGCTGCAGCTCTGGGATATGTATTGGATGGTTGTGTTCCCTGCAAACGTCCCCGCAGTCCTGCTTTGACACTGCCACCTCTGCCAGCAGAGATGTCAGCATGCGGCTGTGGGTGGCTGGTCACTCACTCACAGCTGGGTTTGCTGGTGAAGAGCCCCATGTAGGGTAAGCCCACTTACCCTTAGCTGTAGGCTCCTGGCACATGGCTAGCGCTTGTGATTTAAGCTGGGAGCTGCTGGCAATTACTGGTGATTCCCTGACTCCATCGCGCCTGTACCTCACTGACATTGCATCCCAAATGCCCTCCCTGACACCCCCACCCTTGCTGGCCACCCCGTGGCTCACATCAGCATCCCCTCCACACCGCTGACCTGGCCCAGCCCCACTCCCTGTCTACCCTTTCTGTCACTGGAGAGGGCTGGGGTCTCCTGTCCCCTGTCCCACAGGAGGCCCTGGTGGTGCTGGAGCCCTGACCCCCTGATGCTGGAGCCATGTCCCCCTGCTCGCAGGTATGACCCCAGTGGCCAGGCTGTGTTCACGAGCCACCGCAGGTCGCCCAAGGCAGTAACCTGCAAAGTGCACGGGCCAGGCAGGTAGAGCCCGTTAGGGCAATTATTTCCTGATGTGAGTGTGGGGAGAAAGCTAATGGCTCTCTCCTGCAGATGAGGAAGGCCAGCATGCATGCACACAAAATTAAGGGTCAGCTAATGGCATCGGCATAGCTAAAGGGCCAGAGACACATCCTCCAGGCAGCTCTGGAGGAGGGGACACGTTCCTGGTGGACAGGGACTTTGTAGGACCCAGTGATGAAGACAAAGGGCTCTCAGTGATGGGACAAGATGCCAGGAGCCCCAGTGTTGGTTTGGGACTACTTTGCAAGCACATGGCAAGAAATAAAGCCCAGCCTGGGCTGGGGGTGGGTGCTGGTGTGTAGCAGTAGAGTGTGGCCCTGAAAGCATGTGTGTGTGTGTGTGTGTGTGTATTTGCCTGTGTGCCCATGTGTCCTTACGCCCAGCAAGCGGCTGGCCGTGTGCATGGGGGGGTGTATGACTGCTGGTGGGTGTGTTTCTATGCATGGTTTGGTGCCCACGTATTTTATTTCAATCATCTGCCAATGCACGTGTGCGCCACAGCGAGCGCTATCCAAAGAGATGCCTGAGCCGAAGTGAGTGACCAGGCATCTTCCACCCCACCAGCATGGACCAGTTGTCCCCGTGGAGGGAGCTGATGAACTGATCTCCTGCTGGTCAGCACAGCCATGCTGTGGACCCTGTTTGTGGACTGTTAAAGCAAATGAAAGTCCCCTTTCCACTGCCCCCTCTGCATGTCCCATCCCTCTGAACTCTGTAGTGCCCACACCTTCATCTCCTCCGTCATGGTGGGACTGGAGCTCTCCTCCACCCTGGCTGTGCTCAGTGGGGATAGGGACATAAGGGTGGAGGTGCCAGAGGACTCTGGGCCCCGGGGTGTGAGAGGCGTTTTCCCTTTTTCTGTGGTAGGAGAGGTCTCCAGGCCATGGCTATTCCCAGGAGCCCTGCAGTTTGGCCACAAGCTACATGAGCGCAGACGTGTGGCCCTTAACTCGACCAGCAGGATGGGCAGGTCACCGCTCTCGGGGTAATTGCCTGTCTTCTCTGACACCTGTTGTGCTACTGACTCCAGCCCTCAACCCACTTGCAGCGGGCACCATCTCCTACTGTGGACATCTCGTCTCCCTCCATGCTGGAGACATCATGGTGTGTCCCTGAAAGCAGCCTTTCCCACTCACACCCTGGCAGGTCCCAGGGCTCCCGGGCAATGGGATCCACTGTGCTACGTGATCCCAAACCAGCGTCCAGCCTCCCTGCTCTTGGGCATCGCGTGCTGCAGGCAGAGTGCTTTGGCGTGTATCCCTGGGCATCACCACTGCTCATCCAGGTGGGCTGGCCTGGGGACCTTCCCTGGGTGCCAGTTGGCTGGAAAAGGGGTTGCTATGTCTGCCAGCTCTGATTTTATAAACATGGCTATCTGGAGCAAGCTTGAATCACCTGCTACGAGTTTTGGGAGCCTGTTGAGGGAGGACTTGGGCACAGCAGCTGTCTGCCCATGCAGAGCCTTCTGAGGATCCTTCTGAGAATGGTTCTCCTCTCACAAGGAGGAAGGGGTATGGATCCTTCCCATCAACATGTACTCTGCCCTCCTGAAAGAGGTCTCCTGCACTCCTGTAGCCCCTACTGGAACACCAGTCCACACCATGAGCACAAGGGTTTAATACTCTTTTTTTTAGGACAGGGCACCAGAGCCACCCCAGGTTTGAGCCATTTCTCCCAAGTACTCAGAGATGAGTATTCACTGGGTGGAGCACTGGACTGAGCTAGAAGAATAGTTGGGTGATGAGTGCATGGGGATGAATAGATGGATGGACAGGTGGAGTGTCAGGTCAGTGTGAGAACGGGTATTAGATAGAGGTATGCCTGCGTGAGGATGAAAGGCTTTGGGGATGAATGGACAGATGGGTGGACTTCCACACCTCTCCATGTGGGATGGACAGTAGATAAAGTGGGCATGGGGATGATACACAGGACTACCCAAGGTGACCTAAGCCTTGCCGTGATACTGTGGCCCTCATGAGCCCCCTCTTTGGTTATGTGGCACCTTGAGCTGTGCATACACCTGGGTTGTGTTTCCAGCCCTGCACAGCTGGTGTGGGATAGAAACATGGACAGAAGTGGGTGAAAGTCCTAGGAAACCCCGGCCAGCGTTGCAAAGGGACAGAGCCAGAACAGCTGGGAGGCTGGCAGGCGTTCCTGATGCAGCATTTAACGTGTTCTCCTGCACGACGTCCAACCAGTAGCATTGCCATTCCTGAGTCATCTTCCACCACTGCCTCCACCCATCATTTGTCATTGCTTGACTCTGCAGGTGGAGATGTCCTGCAGGCAATCAGCACATCATGCTGACTGGTCTGCAGCACCTGGGGTGACAGCTGATGCAGCCCCAAGTGTCCTCTGTCATCTCCTTCCCTTCCTCTGCCTAAAAGAGCTGGGGTGGGATGGCTGCAGGCCATGCTATGCTCCAGCTACGCCTGTTGTCTCGCTGGTACCTCTTCCCCTCCCTGTGCGAGCTGATCTCAGATGGCCTGTCGGCCCTCCATCAACCTCCAGTGTGGGCAGCACCCCTGGCAGATCCTGGCATGTGCGATTTCCCTGGCTGGAGAGCACAGGCTGCCCTTCCCACGCTAACAGCTCGAGATCTTTGCATGATGGCAGCAGGGCCATGAACCCTGGGTAATGGCTGCATAATGTATCATTAGCAGGAAAAGGTGGCATTTTTATGGCACGGAGATGGGAGAAGTGGGAATTGCACAGGGCCCAGGAGTGCTTACTGGCCAAACACGTCAGCAGGCTCCATTAGGAACCAGCCTCTGAAAGCCCCAGCTCCATCAGCTGAGATCTCACCATGAATAATTGAGGAGGAGGCTCCTCCAAGCTCCCTCCCTTCCCCTGCACCCAGCCAGGGCTCCTGGAGAGCCACGGTCAGTCAGAGGCTGGAGCAGGGCTGGCCTGGTTTGTCCAGTGTGGCCGGTGTGGGACATGGACAGGAGGTGACACCGACCCAGCTGGCTGTCTCTATGCCTGTGTCTCTCCAGCCAAGATCCTCTTGGCTTCATCTCCAGCACATGGCAGACACCTTTTTACATTGTCCACCTGTGCCGGCATATGGGGCATGGCCCTTGGCCGGACTCCTCTGCTTGGGCTTTGCAGAAGAGTGGGGTTTTCCGAGCCTACAATGGGACTGGAGGTTTGGTGGTGCGCAAGGGGCTTAGCCAGTGTCCTCACGTGAGACCAATGCCCACGGCGGGGGTAGCTCAGCGGGTGACATGCACAAGCCCTCAGCTGAAGGATCGTGGGGACAGGAGCTGGGCTGGAGCCAGTGTCTCGGTGAGGGTCTGATTTATTCTCCCATGATGGCTGTTCACAGCAGAGCACAGCAGAGATGTGGCGCAGAGGAGCGTGTGGCCAGCCCTGTGCTCCTCTGCATTGCCCAGCAGCAGCACCCTGGGACACATCCTGCTCAGCTGGCTGGGGAGGTTTTTACACTTCTCTGTGTCATACTTACAGATCCTTTTTGTCAAAAACTCAGCAACCTACCATGAAAAAAAACCCCAACCCTGGAACATCATCAAAGGTCTGCGTTTTCCTTCCAGCAACTGCTGACAAAGACCTGCAAAAGTATTTTCTAGGAAGAGGTTTTGCTTTAAATGATGTCCCCTTTTGCAACAGCAAATTGAGCTGGAAAACCACTTTCCGTGTCTCAAGTGTGACTTCCCTGCTGGCTGATGGCCAGCGGCCCCGTGGTCGCTGACAGCAGACCTGTGCCTGATGGTCCCAGCCCTGGGTGCGGGTGGGGATCAGTGATGCTGAGGCGGGGGGTGCCCGGGGGTGGTGCGGGGCCAGTGCTGGGCACCCAGCTCACTGTCCATGGACAGATCCTGGCACATGTGTACAGGAGACCTTCCACGTCCTCTCTGCGGCAGAGCTGAAGACGAGCAGGGTTTGTAATCCACCACGGGGTGCCTGAATGCGGGGGTTTAATGAGAAGNGTAATCCACCACGGGGTGCCTGAATGCGGGAAAAGTCGGGGGTTTAATGAGGAACTGCGTGCTGAGAAACATTTATGTGTGATAGGGAAGTCTGAGTTTACTTTACTTCACTACGAGGTGAGGATCCTCCTAGAAAACCTGTCCTGCCCGCTCAGATGCCTCAGGGGTCAGAGCTGCCAGACGCAATCCCGGATTGCAGGTGGCTGCTGTAATACCAGGGGTCTCCAGGGACATGTGTGGGAGCACATCCTTGGGGAGAGCTGATGATTGTGTCTGCTGGAGCGAGATATCATCCCGGGCCAGCCCTGGGCCCTGCCCTGGGGGAAGGGTTTGGTCCCAAGGTTTTCATTCCCTGGGAACTGATTGTATGGAGAGTGGGTGGAGAGGGGCCATGAAACACTGCTGAGCATCAGTAATGGCAGTCACGAATTAGCTTGGTGGCCACTCAGGGAAAGCACTAGCCCTGAGGCCCAGCAGGACGGCAGGGCCACCCAGCCATGGCTGGTGCTTCATCATTTGGTTTCCTCCCAGCCGGGCTCCGGAGCAGCAGCCAGCCCCGGGATGCACAGGGATGCTGGTGCTGCGTGTGGCCCGTGCGTCGCCAGGAGCTGCTCTTCACCATCACATCCAGTGGGTCCAGCAAAGCCTCTGGGCAAGCGCCTTTGGCTGCTGGTGACACCAGCACTTCTCACCACTCTCGCTAATGACTGCAGGGCTCCCAGTTACCTTTCAAATGAGCAGCAATTAGCTTCTGGCTAGCACTCCTGGGCTGATCCATTTGGAGCCCCGCCAGGGCTAAGGCAGGCATTAACGGAGCCCGGTTCGTTAATGGAGGCTGGGCAGAGCAGCGGGGTCGGGCTGTGCGATAGAAGGGGTGGCAAGACCCCAGGGGACTGCCCATCCTCCCCTTCCGTGGTGGCTCCGCAGGCTGCAGGGATGTGTCTCTGCTTCTGCTGGTGGGCTGGAGGCAGGTGCCCTTGCCCTTCCTCATGAAAACCAAGCAGGGTCATGCTTTGCCTGCTGTACGTACCACCACATTCAGGCTCTGTGGTGTGAATGGCAGCTGCTGAGTGTGTTGTCGCAACAGGCAGCTCAGGGACGAGGTTCTGCCTCTGCCCAAGAGAGGACAAGAGGTCTGGGCTCAGCTCTCTGGCTCCTGGGGAGGGTGTGAAAGTAGGTGGAGATAAGGAAAAATGCATACACTTGTCTTTGTTTTTGACCTAAATTTGAGAAGAAGTCCATATGGACTCAGCTGAAGCCATTGGTCAGATCTGGAAGCTCTTCAATAGATATTAATCTTTGTCAGAGACTCTGCATGGGACATGGTGGGGTCTCTCCCACCCCAACAGTCCTTGAGGTCTATGGACTTGCAGTCACTTGGAGGAAGGCTGTGAGAGTACATGGATGAGGTCTCCATCCATGCTGTGGGGAGGAGGGACAGCAGGCAGCTGAGTTACTAGGAGTGAGGAGGAATAGGAGGTGGAACACCTCCTGGAACACCTTCCTGGTCTGATTGCTGCATAACAAAGCCAGTCCAGGATGCTCTGCACTGTCCCCTGTGTCCTGAGCCTCTTCCAAGCTGTTTTTGTGCTGAAGACATCTTACACCAATGGGACACTGGACTGAACCTGCCACTCAGGACACTGGAGGACTTGTAGGGTTGGGAGAGAGCTCTCTGGTGTGGCTGGTGTGCTGCAGAAATTTCTGCATTTACATGGCTTTCAAAAGTGTTAAGCCTAATTCAGTTCAGAAGGGTCTATGAAGGTCTCTGGTCCACTCTCTGCTAAAAACAGGATCAACCTCATAGTTAGATGAGTTTGCCCAGGACCTTGTCCAGGCAAGTTTGGAAATGCTCTAAGGATGGAGGTTCCCCCCGTGAGCTCTGTACAAGCCTGTCCTGGTCTGTGACCACTCTCATAGTAATTTTTTTAAACTTACATCCCATCGGAATTTCCCTCAGTGCATGTCATGCCCAGTGTGTCCTCTTTTGTCTCCATCTTTTCTCTACCCCGCTGGTAAGTCCTGTTGCATCACTGAGATTGGGGTATTTTTAGTTGCCCCCCACTTCCCAAAGCACCAGCAGAGCGAGGAGAGGTGCAAAAGTCTGAGCTGCCCTTAGGGGCTGTTTGTCCCAGGGGTCTGCAGCTCAGATCCAGCAGTGGCTCTGTTTCAACCCAGTCAAAATACTGGGGCCCCTATGGCCCTGCTCCCCAGCAAAGCCAGACCTTGGTTTGTCTCAACGCAGGCAGAAGACATAGCGAGAGACCAGCCTGCAGCTGCTGGTGCCCTGGTGACAGAAAAATGAGCCTGCAAGAAGCAAGGCAGTGCCTGGCCCTGGAGAGCGTCAGGAGATGGTCTGAGGGTGATGTCAGTGCTGGCCCGGTGTGCAGAGGGTGGAGGAGCAGCTCAGCCTGCTGCATCCCACCCCATCCATCAGCCCTGGGCACCTCCGTGGCTGGGCAGCTGCAGCGGTTAGGGCTGGTGAGGGTTAAATCCCAGTTCAGAGCCAACTCCCTCCAGCTCACCAGCTGGAAAGAGGGCTGCCACGGCAATGGCAGGGACTGCCTGCAGGATCAGGCATCCCGCTCCCTCCAGACCATGAGCTCCGGGAGGGTGGATGCAGCTGCGCAGGGAGAGGTAGGGATGGCTGCAGAAGAGTTTGTGCTGTCTGGGAGAACCAGTTACTCCAGCACGTACAAACCCTGCTTGTTACCCACCCCCAGCTCCTGGGTACAAGCTGTCTGCAGGTCCAAATGTGCGGGAGGAGTTTGTGGTCTCTGGCCTGGGTCCCCCATCAGGTCAGAGAGTGCCGATCCCTTTTCAAACCCTACCTCTTGCAAGGCTGGCTGAGATGAAATGCGAAGGTGGCCCTGTAAGCAGTGGGGTCAGTTCAGAATTTCCCCAGACCCTTTATTTGATAAAATTCCTGGCTCCTTCCTTGATTGGCCATGGATGGATATCTGGCTTCACGCTGGCAGGCTGCCCTGGAGAAGGTCGGCTTCTGCCGGGGGAAGAGGGCAGTCATTTGCAGAGATAGTGCACTTGCTTACCTCAGGGTTACGGCCAGTGATCTGATAACTGCTGTTTCCCGCATGTCCCTGCTTCTAGAGTCATGGGAATTTGCAAAAAATCACAGAGATCCTTTTAACAGGATTTTATCTTTGAAGGAAAACGAATTAATTAATGACCTCTGGAGAGCCCACTGCCACAATGACTGCAAATGCAGAAAAGCCATCAGTGTCCGTTTTTTTAAGACCTTTTCTTAACAAAAGCTTACTTGCACAGGAGGGGGTCTCTCCATATTGCCAGAGCAGGGTTAATGATGACATTTGCCACTGATGTTCTGACTCTGTGATTTATCCCACACACGCTACCGCATTTTCCAGCTCATTCTCCCTTGTGTAAGAGCTACTCTTCAACAGAGTTGTTACAACCAGAGGTTCCCACTTTACCCCACCACCTACTGTCAGTAAAAAAAAAACAGCTTTGAAAAGGAGGGTGGCAACTTTAATAAAAAAGTCCCAGAAAGGTGACACCAAAACAGCCCCCCCCTTCCCCTCCCGAACAAAACAGAACGCTGCAAAGCACCCCGGCACAGGGTCTGCTCCCCTTCACATCCCCAGAAGACAGCCTTGTACCCTGCTCGACATGCTTGATAGCATCCCTTAACATCATGGCTCTCTGATTGATGTTCAGGGGAACTGGGAGGTGGTCCCTGTTCTACCTGGGACAGGATTTAGCCCCCAGTAGGCCCAAGTTTCAAATACAAGCTATTTTCAGTGCTTTGAGGCTGTAGGACCTGCACCGCACATCCATGGAGTTGAGCAGGGAGCCTTCCTTCCCAGGGTGGGAAGACAGGATGGTTAGATGGTTACAGGGGGCACCAGTTGCCTCCTCATGGTGGCGGCTGAGGTGCCAGCCCTGCCACCAGTCTCACACCCCGGGAACTAGAGACAGAAAAGCTGCCAGACTCTCCCCCCCATCAGTAGTTCCCACAATGAAGAACCTGCCCACAAACCCCACTGCCATTGCTATTGCCCAAAGTGCTAAAATTAAGTCCAGCAAGGCCAGGAAAGGCCTGATATTACCCATGAAGTGTTACTTGGTCCATGCTGTTGTCTAGGCCGCAGTGAAGGTTGACATCCCCAGCTCAGCCCCCCGCTTTGGAGACCCAAGTGTTTTGTTCTCTGTGTGATCTCCCTGGGGCCTCTTGAATTCTGCATGAAAAGGCTGATGGAGCTGGACTGAATGCAAGCAGCACGCGCACATCGGGCCCAAATCACATCTCCATCACCGCAGGGAAGTCTGTGGAGGTCTTTCTGAAATGATGGGGGAGATCTCTCCTACATCAGGTCAATGCAGTCTCCATATTGAGCCTGTTTAGCAGAGTGTGTCTTGACTAACAGAGAAGTCCCTGAGTGCCAGCACTGCCCTGTCTGTCGGTCTGCAGAGAGAAGGACCAAGGGAAGCATCAAACTTCATCTCAGATGGGAAATCACAAAGAAATAAATTTTAAAATTTCAGTTTTAAACAACTGAAAAAAGGCTTCTGCAATGGAAAGTGCTGAACAACCTATTTGATAGTGTCATATGTGCTTTTGTCCTACACAAGTGTCTTTATGGTCAGCTGAATGCTGCATCAGGAACACAGGATGATGGAGATATGGGTCCCTTGGTCTCCTCTCCTCTCACCTGAGATTCATATTTTGAGTCAGCTGGGAAGTTTGTTTCCATGTTCAGCCACGACCGGTTTGACAGCTGAAGCACTAAATCCTTTCCTGGCCTTTGCAACTGTCCACAGCTCCAGTAGTTCTTTGAATCGAGATCTTCTGAGTATTTCATTAAGTGCCACTTAGAAAGTGCTTGGGACCTTAGTGAGATTGGGTAAAATGTACCTAAGACCTCTGTTCAGCCAGCAGTTGGATTTTGCTTAGGAAATCCTCCATCCTGTCCAATTTTTTTGTGTCCCTCTCCCATTGAGTGCATCAATAGATGGACAAGGTCCCCAGGCCGGGGAGTCAGCTACACCTCAGGCAGTCTCTCCAGTTGTCAGCCCTGTTGAACCAGTTCTTCACATCCATTCGGTGAGGTTTGCAGAACTGGTCCAGCCTGTCTGCTGGATCCTGCCCATCTGCACCGGCCCACAGTCAGGACGGGTTGCAGGGGCTCCGCTGCTGCCAGTTTGCTTGTGTTGGGACCTCTGAGACAACAGCAGCGGGTAGGAGTGAGTGTGATGTGCTCAGGGAGGATGCGAAAAGGTGATCCACCATTCAAGGTGTGCCTCAAGTGCTTGTGCCCAGAGTGGTAACAACGCGCCCAGCAGATCAGTGTAGATGCAAGAGTAGCACAAGAGAGTCCTTATCTGATGCTACTCCTCTTCGCGTGCTTGCTCCTTAAATTCACTCTGGTCCTTTTCTGTTTCCCTATAAATAGAGAGTGAAAAGAGATGTGAATAACAGACCCTGATGATATCTAAGAAATTCAAGATCTCTCCAACAAAGACATCTAGAATCAAAACACTGGGACTCAGGGCACCATTGACCACCAGCCAGATCTGATACAGAAGCACCAGCAGACTTCTGTCTGGGTGACACACAGGATGACCATGATGCCCGTGTGTGCAGCCATGTCAGCTTCTGAATTGGACATTGAGGGCTGCCCAGTGATATTCGGGGTCCGCCCAGGTCAGGGTATGAGTTGATATTTGGTCACAAAAGGAGGATTTTTCCCCCCTTGAAGATCTAGACAGATGAGCAAACACTTGACATCATTGGGGTTGATACTCCCCCCGGTGCCTCTCCTGGTGCAGAGTTAGGGATGCCATGTGGATGCCATACCCCCTGGTGCCATACAGAGGAAGAGGTTTAAGGGAGCCCAGACTCCTGAGAGCATGCACAAGTCATGAAAGAGGACTCTGGGCATGCACTTCAACAGCATTTTGAGGTTAAAATACCAGGGCAAGAAGAGCTGGAGGGTGCTGTTTTTCAGTGATGGGCCATTCACGTCAGTGGGGTGACTTGGGGAGCACAGACTGGTCAGGGAGTGGAGGAGGGCTGCTGGTTCCCAGTGCGCTGCACGC
Organism: Anarhynchus alexandrinus; assembly: GCA_008711295.1. Lineage (NCBI taxonomy): Eukaryota > Metazoa > Chordata > Aves > Charadriiformes > Charadriidae > Anarhynchus > Anarhynchus alexandrinus. Next base: position 221,502 of record VUYV01000630.1, on the reverse strand, counting down.
ATGGGCACTGTGCCATAGCCACTGGGCTATGCTGTGGCCATGGCTGTAAAACACCCCCAGCAGCCCGGAGCAAACAGACAGAGTACAAAACCACAAAAACCCAATGGTGAAAGATAAGCTCTTGGGTCAATAATGCGTTGGGCTTGGGCCAGCTCTCCCAGTGCTGCTCAGGACTGAGTCTCCAAGGGACAGGGACTCACAGATGGTTCACTCATGCTTATCCTGCCATCGGTGAGGCTGGCTCTGGCAGGGATGGACTCTGCTCCAGCCAGTGGGGTTTGGAGACAGCAGAAGGAAGGACCTATGTCCCTGGGGTGGAAAGGGATATTGGAGGCCATCAGAGCTGGTGCTCTGGAGGTCCTGGGGTGTGCAGGCTTGGTGCCCACCATGGGAGAAGGTGGGACAGGGAGGCAAGAGAAATCCTATGGTCCCCTGCCATGGGCATACACCACAAGTTTTTCCCTCTGGTAGCTGGGCCTGGCTGATTGCCTCTGCCTGGGCACAGGGGAAACTGAAGCCACCATGTCCTGCCTGTGCCCATGACCCTCCATGCCGGCTGCCTGGAGGAGGTGAAGGATGCTGAAGGCCCCTTGTGCGCACACAAATACAGAGATGTATTTGGGTTTGGCTTGTGCACCACCTGCCATAGGCATCCTGCTGAGGAACAGTGCTTGCCCTGCCTGGAGCCACATGAGTAGTGTGACTATCAGAGACCACAGATGAACCAGAGATGGAAAAATGCACAAGCAGGAATACCCCACGAGGAACACAGGATCACGAGGAACACAGGATCCCAGGGTCTACAGGACCCTGGCAGTGCAGTGCTTGGACTGAGCCAGTGTGTGGTGGGGCACATTGGAGGCCTCTGCTCCTCCACGGAGCTGGATACGGCCTCATCAGTGCATGCCAGGAGGTCTGGGCACGGGGCTGACAGCACTTTCCTGGGTGGGTGAGCATCACCCTCCACCCCTCATCACCCCAAAGCTTTCCCCTGGCCACGTGCTGGCGATGTGCACTGGCTCATCCAATGTCAGGTGCTGGCAGAGACTTTGCTCCCCAGCAAGCATCATTCAGGAGTGGTCTGCCCCACCGCCCAGGAGGGACAAGTGGTTGTGGGGACCTTGCACCCATTTCCCGCTGGGTTCCCTGGGCGATGCCACCAGCTCCCTGGGTGTTGTCCCTGAGCGACGCACCCAGGCACGCACCCAACAAGGGACAGACATTGAATGGTGACAAAGCCCTCAGCCAAGCTTTACTGGCTGGATTGAACAGGTTTAGCATTAGCAATTAAAAATCCCAGAGCAAATAAAGGAGGGTGGTGGTTACTGCTGCCCTTCCTTATATATAGCTGCAGTATCCAACTAACGCTTGTTACAGGCTTTTATCTGGAGGTGCATCAAGGAAATTCTTGGTGGAGGTAGTCCCAAGGGCACATGGGTGGAAAAGCACCCTGAGACCTTGTGGTGGAAGGTAAAGCTGAACTCCTGGTCTGGGCATCCTGGTAAGTGTAGGGCTGTAAAACACCATGACTCACAATGCAGCTTCCACGCTCCCGGGAGAGTTGAGAAAATTTCCTGGCTGCCTCTTGCAGTCACTGCCAACAAGACAAGAAATACAGAAAAATCAGTAAATAATAATAAAAAAAAATGTTTCTCACCAATTGTGAGAGGCTTTATAAAAAAACTGTGCAAGGAAATCTGGAGTGACTCGCAGATGGGCATCAGGTCATTTGGCAGTCCTCCTGCATAATGCACCAGGAGGTATATGCCTGGGAGAACTGGCCTGGCTGAGATGCCAAAACTGAAGAGAGGTGAGTGTGGTCTCAGCTCTTATACTCACCCACGTGTCAGAAGGGGACATCTCCCCCGTCTCTGCCTTCTCTTCGTCTCATGTACTATTATAAAACCCTTAGCTCCTTGGGGCGAAGGTTGGCTCTTGGTACGTGGGTGCACTGTTGGCTCCTGGCTGGGGCATCTTCCTACTGTCATCATTCTTTTGTCACGCACCATACAGCTCCAAGCACTGTGGGTTAATTAACTTGGACAAATTGGCTCCACCAGCCTTGCCAGCAAGCTGATGGGGAGGAACATCCCCTTGGGATGCTGGGAAGGAGGCAGGACGTTGTCCGTGCAGTGGTGCTCTCCCAACAAACAGACATTTCCACCTCTGTTAAGCTTTGTAATGGTGTTGCTGCTCATAGGTGAGGCCAAACCTGAGCCCTCTGCAGCACCTCTTGGCTGACCTGGATGTTTCCATGTCACCACCAGCCCCTCCATGCAACGCAGGGGCTGATGCTCAATGTGTGGGTCCCTCCTGCTCATGTGCTGTAGGACCAGACTGCAGAAGCCAGCCAAGGTCCAGGCTGCCTGATCTTTCCGCCCATTGGGTGACTGCCAAACAAACCAGGCATGTTCTAAGATTAAGAAAGCATAATCTCAAAGCCAGTGTTCAAACATGGCACTTTGTACCTAGTTTGTGTATATTGAGCATTTGTCACCGGGCTGCGTACAGGGCATCATACCGGTGCCTTGGTGACGTAACCTTTGCTTGATTTTTTGTTGTTCCCCATTACTTTGCTGGAAATAGGTTCCCCGCTGGCAAAACATTCCCAACCTGGGCAGCGCAGTAGTGCACAGCAGTGTGATGGGGATATGGCAATGAGCAGTCAGGTTTGCTCACTCACACGCCATTTACACAGAGGTTTTTGTGCTGAGCGATAGCCTGGATCTGGGTTACTCTTATTGACTTTCTCTATTTGACGAGGCTGTATCGCCGGGAGACGGCTTGCACTCCCTGTCCCTCTGCTACCAAAAGCTGTAATGAGAGAGCAGCTGCTCTCCAGGACCCTCAGCTCACAGCATCATCTGATGGGAAGAACTGAGGAAATAATCCCCAAATGCTAGCCACCTCCAATTTCCACCAAAATACCCCTCCCCAGATTCATTCAGACAGTCTCACTTCATCAACACCAAGTTCCTGTCCATCATTAATCCACTCAAGAGCACTTTAAAGTCTAATGTTAGTCCTGAAGAGTGGCTGTCACCAGCAGGAAGGTCTGGCTGCCCTGCCAAGACCTCTGCATTCCCCAACACTAGCAAAGCATCCCTGTGCATGCTGAGCTGTAGGTACCTTTCCCCTGAGGGTCCGTCTGGCTGGTTGATGCAGTGGGGACCAACAGGCCCATCCCTTTGGTCTTTTTGGATGCTCTTCACCAACTGGATGATGCTTTGGAGCTTCCCAGCATGTGATGTGTCTCCTCCAAGTGCAAGTTTCCATTTGGGCTTTGCTGGAGCCGTGGGTTAGTTAAAACCGAGCTCCCTAAAGGGGACTTCGATGTTGAATGTGTACCAGAAGACCCAGAAGACAAGGCTGAAGGCGAGCAGCAGAGCTCCCAAGTAAACGAAGAAGTCCCAGGAGCTTAGCGGAGCAAAAATTCCCAGGAAGAGGATGATCAGCCCGACCACATCGCACAGCACAGCCAGGAGGAATATCAAAGCACAGCGGCCGATGAGCTTGAGGAAGGCCATGGTGGAGCCCCCCAGCAGAGACCCTCAGGGTGGGGGCAGACGGGCCGGCAGCATCCCGGCAGTCTCTCCCTCGCTGCCTCTGCTCGCTGGCTGCCAGGAGGAAGTACAAATGTCACAACACACCTTGCAGAACAATCGGGAGGGAGCACACGATACTGCTTTAACTGTTTCATGGCCCTGCCATCGCCCTGCCTCCGCCTGTCCTGGAGCAGATCCCAGGGGTGCATTTCTCTGCACGGTGTGTGTGAGCCCTCCCGGGAAGGGACCTGCCACCAGGATACCCTGTGATGGGCCTGGGTGTAGGCGCATCACACCCAGCCTGCCTAAAAGTTGCAAGTCTGGTCCTGACCCAGCCTGCAGATGGGCTATGGTCCTTCGACTTGAGAACCGGGGCATCTTGTGTCACTTTTGGACAGCACCCGCCATGCAAGGATCCCAGCAAAGTCCGCAGGGCACCATCTCTGACATCCTGGTGACAGCCTGGAAACATTGCACTGTTCCTCTCTCTTTGTAGGTAAACTGAGGCGTGGGAATTTGTCCAGAGTGTCAAAAACACATCACCTTGCAACACTTCCAAAAAGCACGTCTTGCTGGAAATCCACAAATCAGACAACCTGTGTCACCGCCCATCCCAAAAATGGGAACCAAGCAAGTCAGTAATGAATCACCGAAAAAGGCAAAGTTGTCCAGAGCTCTGGGCTTGCCTCTGAGCAGCCAGTAGCGCTCTGTGGGACCCGGGACTGCCGCTTTCTGCTCCCAGGTTGCTGTGTGACATCCAGTACTTAAAAGGGGCCTACAGGAGTGCTGGGGAGGGATTTTTTTACAAGGCATGTAGTGATAGGATGAGGGGGAATGGCTTCAAACTGGAAGAGGGCAGATTTAGATGAGATATCTGGAAGAAATTTTTCACTCTGAGGGTGGTGAGGCACTGGCTCAGGTTGCCCAGAGAAGCTGTGGCTGCCCCATCCCTGGAGGTGTTCAAGGCCAGGTTGGACGGGGCTTGGAGCAACCTGGGCTGGTGGGAGGTGTCCCTGCCCAGGGCAGTGGGGTGGAACTGGGTGATCTTGAAGGTCCCTTCCAACCCAAACCATTCTATGATCTTTCCTCTCCTGCCTCTCTGGTCTGCACATGCCTGGCAGACAGGGAAAGTCTGGGGGAGGTGGAGCATCCAGCGAGCCCTTGGCTCTGGGCAGAGGACGCCAAAGCTTGAGACAGGATGGTTGGGCATGAGGTCAGCATCAGGGACTGGAACAGTGCCCAGATGCAAGTATCTGCTGGAGATGGCCTTAGCTCCAGTGGACGCCATGGGTTGTGCCAGGAGTGTCGTCCCCAGTCTCTTTGCCAAACCCAGGGCACCCAGGGCCTGTCTGCCACCTGGGCAGCCCCACCACCGCTCTGCCATGAGTTAGGTGATGGCTGGAGGGAATGGGGGACATCACCTACCTTGCCTGAGTGTTTCCTGTGCTGCCCAGGGAATCCCAGGTGCTAAAAGTCACCATGCTCCTGCCTGCCACCCACAGTGTGCATCTCACAAATGGCAAGCACATGGCAGAGGAGGTTGCCCAGCATCGCCCCGTGGTCCTCTCTCCTCACCTCATCCAGCCTGCCGCTTGCAAACACACGGCAGACGGCGCGGAGCAAACCGTCTATTCCAGTGTGTTCCCTTCCCTCCCAATGGCAAGGGTCTGCCTCTTCCAGGAAATATTTTTCTCCTTGTCTGAACAATGAAGGCTTTTAAATACGCAAATAAATAACTAATCTCTTCTTTGTGCATTGTCATCCTCTGGAGCCTGGGGGAGAATCTGCTCTTTGCCAGCCCGGGGTTCAGCCCAGGATTAATTACCCGAGGGCTGGAGGGAAGTGCTGTGGCACAGCTGCTTTCAGGAGCTGATCACCTTATTTGCAGGAAACGTGCTCCGAAATCTGCCTTCATGGATGCTCAGCCAAAAAAATCCCTCGCTCCCAAATCCAGCCTTCAGTTCCTGGTGGTTTTCTTGGGACCTGCAGCCTTGCGGGGAGCTGAGCTGGACCATCACCCAGGGTTCAGTGACCAGAGCTCCCCCAGCCCCTGAACTGGGTTCAGGCTGGGCTTGCTTGTACACCGGTGGTCTTCCCTTACCCCTGCCCTAACACAGGTGACACGAGGCTCAGAGCCATGCCGAGCGCCTGGCTTGCTCTTGGGCAGCCCGTTGGGTGGATACCTTTTTCTGTAGTCTTTTTTCAATGGACTGCAGTGATTGTGGAGTTGGACAGAGGACGGAGAAGGAGGTCTGCAGCTCTTTGCTTCCCAGATCAGCTGCATTTTTATGATCCCTCCCCCAAGGTTTAGCATTGATGATGATGGAGCTGCTCCTGCCAGTTTTCTGGTGAGCCCAAGCCCCATCACCCTCTGAAAGCAAGGACCTTTTCTGTGTCCCCTCTTGCTCCCACAGCTGTATCCAGTTCCTGTCTCCTTTGGTGTTTTTTTCTGAGTCTCTACCTTCTGTTCACTGAATTTCAGGGAGTTCTTCCAGGTCATTAGATGGTCAGTTTTTGTTGTAGTGGGAGATCCCCAGAAGATGCCTCAAAACTTTTCTGTCCTTTCTAGCCTTATCTCTGATCCTGGCAGACATTAGCCATGTGGGGCAGAGTGGACATCAACCCAGGAATCCCCCTCAGACCAGTGACACCCTCCAAAAGCAAACAGTTTGAAGGAAGATGGGTCTGATGAAAGGACCTCCAGTCAATCCAGGCCCGCCCAGCCTCACACTGCAAAAGGCTTGTGCCACCTTGATCTCACCAGACCAGAGGAAGAGGTCTTCTCCTGGGCTGCATCATGTGCCTGGGGCAGCCCAGGAATCAAAAAGAGAGAAAGAAAACTTGTGGAGGTTGTTGCAGCGCAGAAACTGGGAATCGCTGACCCCACTCTAGAGGTTGGAATAGCTGTGGCAACTCCTGTCCTGGAGAAGACACTGTGTGGTGGGATGGCCTGTCCCATACTTCTGGTGCCCCTCCAGGAGAGCTCTGGGGCTGAGGCAGTATTTTACCACTGCAGACGAGGCTTCCTTCAGGCTTCCTTCCACTGCAGCCTCCAGCTTTCATGAGCCAAATGTTGCAAGGTGAGCGTCCCGTATTGCCCTTCAGGAGGGTATCAGCAGCCCAGCGTGGATTTGCTCTGCAGGAGGCAGGGTTTTCATCTGGATGTATTTCAGTGATGCTGAGCCCTGCCAAGAAGTGCTTGAGACCAGTGACTTGCCCATGATAACACGAAAGGAAACACGATGCACTAAACAAAGCTGCTCCCTGGGTTGGAAAAGAACCCAAAGGTTTCCAGAAGTTCATTCACCTCCAATTAATGGCTCAAAAACCTGCACACAGTTGCATTTTACTCCAAAGACACTTAAAAAAGAGGAGAAAACTCTGACTACCTCTTCTGCCTTTTTCTAGCCCATTTCTGCCATAGCTGGAAAGATGATGTTAGAGGAAAACACTTGTTCCTGGAGCTGACCCAGAACAGGTTTACAGAAGTATGTGGCAAGAACGAACCAGTTCTCAGGGAACAATGAATGTTGCTTCCCTGAGTTATATATTAGTTGGGAGCAGCAAGAATTTGAGCAGCAAATGGAAGTGGTCTGACTAAATCTTTGGCTAGCGGGAGTCAGTCAAGATTTGTTTAACTGTTTGTTTTGGAAACAAACCCAAGAAAGAGCCTTCAAAAAGTTTCTCCTGTAGTGAACCCCAGGTAATTCCCTGCAGCATGGGCTGAGCTTTTATGAAGTATCTGCCTGAGGATGAGGAGAAAATGGATGGGCAGCACAGTGCTGCTTGACAGAGCAGCCCAGGGACGGGTCATGCATGGTCATGCATGGTGATCTCCAGCCATAGCTCCACGGCTCCATGCTGGCTGGGCCTGTGGTGGTGAATGACTCAAGCTGCCGTAAACGCAGGGGCTGCAGATGAGCTCAGCTTTGGCAGGGGTGTGCAAACTCCCTTCTGTGGCACAAGGGGACTGGTTTCCTTCAAGGCCCAGCAGTCCATGCAGGGTCAGAGCATTTTGGCATTGAGTCTCAGCTGTGGGACTCACAGCTGCAGGAGTGAAGCTGCTGTCCAAGTGCTCTCCTCCAAAGCCTGAGTGTGGGAAGAGCTTCCCTGACCGAATGAAAGTTCAGAGCAATTTATATTGAACACTCAGGACATCTCCCTGGGGAGGAATGGTAGAAACAGCACGCCCTTCCCCCCTGCTCCCTGAAAGACACTGATTGATAGAGACTGAGTGATGGTACCTCTTCATGCATCTGGGAAAGAAGCCCGGACATGGCTGGACAGGGATAAAGCTGATTTAGGAAAGGCTCCTTCCCCCAGTGCTCCTTCCTCACTGAGCCCTGGCTGGTGATGCCGATCCCCTGGAAGCATCCCACAGAGGACAACACTTCAAAGCATCCCGGCATGTGGTGGGTCGGCACGTGAAATAAACTTTCACACTTCTCATGGCCCTTCACATCCCTGGCCAGGGGGAGTGAGCCCACCCAGACCATGGTGTGGGGGGTAAACCAGCACCCCCTGCCCGACTTTGTGCTGTGAACATCATCGAGCTCTGTCTGGCACATGGCTTTGGTGAGTACGCAGCTGTTGAGAGCTTTCCTGCAAGATCTGCAAATGCTCCCCAGCAGCACCCAGCAGCCGGAGATGCTCCTGCGCGGTCTCCTCTGTGAGAGCTGCAGGCGGGAGTGGGGGAGCGGCAGTGCCGGGGTCTGACCTGCACGGCACCACTGTAAAACCATCACAACAGATTTAGCAGGCGAGAGCTGGCTTAGACTCGCACCTGCGGCGCGAGCGGCCGAAGGGCTGCTGCGTGCTCCCAGCAGCAGTGCCCCGGGGACAGCTTATCTGCCCGCTCCTCCGCCGGCCTGATGCAATCGGCCGTGCACAGCGCTGCTTGCCTTGGGCGGCAGCTCCTTCCCCGGAATGAGCGACTGACAAACAGAGGTGTCGCGCTGAGGTGGGTGCAGCTGAAGGAATACGCTGGCGGTGCGGGTTATACCGTCCTGTGATTCCCAGCCACCCCTTCCCTGCGCTGCAGTTCAAAGACCCGGGTTTAGGCTGCATTCGCGGGTGGAAGGCAAGTTGCTGGTTCATGCCAATCCCAAGCACTGTGCAAAATTTGGCATAACCCATGGGCACACCAGCCCAACGTGGGACCCTAAGGGCTGGTCCAGGCACTGGGAGAGGCAGGGTGCCGACCAGACCCCGCATTTGACACCCCACACCCCCAGACCCTACAGATCCAGTTGGGGCTGGGGGAGCCCCCACAGCAGCCAGAAAAAAACAGACAGACCTTTGACCCCCTCCTCCCGACCAAGCAGAGGGGGGAAGCTGTGCACGAAATGATGGCTGTAACCACTGGGGAAAGCCAGAGTCAATTATCAGCACTGAGCAGAGGGAGGGGCTGCGGCTTTTCCCAGCGAGGATTTCCACTGGGAGCCATCAGGGTCCATCACTGGTCCAATGCCTCGGTCCCTCAGGCTGAGGTGCCGCCGAGTCTTGCTGTAGCAGAGGCAGTGCCACGCACACCCAGTGCCTTTCACGGGGCAAGCCTGGCGACCTGCTTCTCATTACCCGTAGGGCCCGGCTCAGCTGTAGTCGCTGCAGAGGAAGCTGTGGGTTATGCACCACTCAGGATTTATGGCTCCTGCTGCCCTTGGAGTCGGTAAAAGCATGTGGGGAACCCAGCTTGCTGTCCTAAGCGACCCCCGCAACATGCCAGCATCAGCTCTGGGGCTGTTGGTCTCTCTTGATCTCAGCCACACATCAGGAGCCCACAGCCATGAAGAGCTTCCCCCCAGGTGCTATCCCTGGAGACCCTGTCCCCAAAATACTAACCGTCCCATGGGGACACACATACACAGACATGTGGGATGCCCTTCTGAGTCCTCTGGCCCCTCCTGGATCCCAAATCAGGCAGGACATACTCTGGAGCTGCATCTTCCCTAAAGTCGCCCAGCTTATTGCTTCCAGCATGTAACCCAGCCTGGAAGACTCAAGCTCCCATCTCCCTCCCTTCCTCCTTGCTTTGCACCTTGTCCAGGGATAGTCTTGGGCCATCATTTTCGTTGCCTGCATCCAGCAGGGACTTTCTGAGCTACTTTCAGCTCTGCAAACAGTTTGTCTTTCCCATGCCTGTGCTCAGCTTAATATTTTGCCAGGACAAAGGACATGAAAAAACTTCCCAATGAAATAATTCCTTTCATGAAGAGAAGACACAGGCAGCAGGCTGGGCAGGAGCCAAGCCTGGCTGAGATGTCCTCCAAGGGTTTTGCACAGAATAAGAGACGCAGGCAGTTTTGCTGCAGGAGGTGAGAAGGAAAGAGCAGAGGAGGGGAAAGTCCTTTTCCCTCCTACAACATGAGCCAACCTTCTCTCCATCTGCTGGGAGAGGAAAAACTATGTCCCAGCGGTGGGTGATGCTGCAGGACATGCCTCTGGGGCTGGCTGGCACGGGCTGAAACCACACAGCACCCATCAACATCAGGCTGCCTTAACTGTTCAGGGATTAAAATCATATTTTATCTGTGTGGGAAGTGTATACAGCTAAGTAGGTAGGTAGGTAGATAGATAGATAGAAAGTAGGACACAGTGATGCTGCTGTCCCACCTCTCCCTACCCATAGCCACTCACACTGATTGAGGGCCTCTCCAAGCAGTACCTCAGGTTTTCTTCAGAAAATAGTTTAATATTAACCCCCTCCCAACAATTCCAGTTTCATCACACGTGCGTCCTTGGAGGATGACAGCTGAATCTGCCAGTCTGAGGAACGGTCCCAAGGATTTTGCTTTAAAACTGAGCAAGTCCTTCCAGGCCCTGAATCAGGGGAGAAGTGCTGCAAACAGGACCCCGCAAGGACTGGTCAAGCATAAAAAGTTATAAAACCTAACACAAATCTGTGAGAGCTGCCCAGGAGATTCTGGTTGATGGTGCAGCATCCTGGGGTGGTCCCTTCCGAGGGCGCCATGGGTGGTACGGGGACTGGTGGCCCATGTTTCAGCTGCGGGGGGGATGTGAGGTAGCAAGGCTACGCAATTCGGTTGGAAGGGGCTTTCTTTGCACTGACACGGGTACACCGATACGTATTTGGGGAGTTGCTCCCCAAGTGAGTGCGGGCTCCGGCCAGGGCTGCTGAGCCATGGCAGCGCTGCCGCTAATGCAGCATCCCCTTGCACGAGCCTGCCAGGACAAGAGGGAGACGGGGGAGACAAATTTCTCCACCTGCCTTGACAGACCCCCGTAGCCGTGGACTGGCACATGCTGGGAAGGCCACAGATGGACCAGAGAGGGGTTGAACAAGCCAGGGATGGAGTTTAATACTAGATAGTTTAAACTTTGATGTTCACGAGTCTCAAAGGAAGCTCCTAATTAAATGAATACTCCGGGAAGCGCTCGCTGGCCAGGATGGGGGTCCCCATAGGGGTTAACCATAGGGGTTAACCAACACCCCTGCATCGACGCAGGTCACCCAGAACACGGTTGCCCTGGCTGCCCTTGCCAGAGCGGTGTCAGACTGCGTCCCACCCCTGAGCCCCCACGCCAGCCCNTTCTCCTACCTACCCCGGGGTGCTCCAGGAAGGAAAAGGATGGGAAGTTTTGTAACCCCTAACAGAGCCCTAGTAGGTCTCAAAACCAAGAAAACTGAGGGGAGGACACACATTTTCAGCAGCTTCTCGCTGGTGTCCTGGGAGCCCCCCCACCCTGGCAGTCTGGGGGTTTGCGGCAGGGCTGGGGCTTCAGGCTGGGTTAAATCCAGGCTGCACCAGCCAGCCTGGCAGCAGGCAGGGAGTCATGTTTTTTCCTTCCCAGGGATGCTGACAGGAGAGGCTGGGAAGGAGATCGACGTCTCTGAAGCCCCCGAACTTTTGGTGTTCATGGTGGGCTGGATGCTGCAAACCCCTTAACGTGGGGAACAGGAGTTTTCCCATCCCTGCCACTGCTGCGTGCCGGCGAGCAGCGGAGCTTTAAATACCCTGGGTCAGGGTATCGCAAGTAAACAGTTTCCTTTTTGGTGCTGAGTTGTGTTGCAACCTGATATTCTGGTTGAGGGGAAAAAAAAAAAAAAAAAAGGAAGAAAACCCACAAGGACTTTTGTTGCTGCAACACCCATCTCCAGCGGGGGAACTCCCAACCCCGGGACTGCACACACGTGCCTGGGCAGCTCTGGGCGACTGCGGGGCCGGAGGCATTTCCTCCCCTGGAAACACCCAGGTCACAGCGAGTCTGAGTGAGAAATAACCAGATTTAGCTTCTCTGTCACTGTGTGGATGAAATCCCCGGTTCAGCATTCCCTCTCGTCCCTTAGCAGGGTTTGGGGGCAAAGCTGGGGCGGGTTTGCTCACATCTGCCTCCGCAGCTTCTGCGCGCCCTTCTCGGCGCTGCCACGCTGCACCTCTGAGCTGGTTCGATAGTTTCTATGTGTCTAACACCTAGTGCGAAAATAGGAAGGATTGGGGTTTTTTATGCAGGGTTTCAAACTCACTGCTAGCATTGAGAGTCCTCTGAAACTTATTACTCTCATTACTGCTCATTAAGGACGGGGAAGGGCTGCTGCTGGCTTCGAGTAAGGGATGGGCGATTGCAGTTCATCCCGGTGGGATGACATCTGCTCCTTAGGAAGCACCAGCAGCATTTCAGGGTGCCCGGCTGATAGCCGGACGCAGTCTTGAAGCTGACAACCCATCGGAGACTCGGGATATCAGCCCCTGTCCCCCCCCAAGCCCTCAGCCGTGTTTCCAGGAGGGAGTGGTGGGAGTGCTCAGGGCAATATATATGTGCTCTTATGGACACTGGTGGTCACCCGCTTCCTTCCCCAGCGAAATCATTTATACCCCAGAGGAGGGGGGGGTGGCGTTAGCGTAATTCCCAGCAGCAGCTTCAGAAATTTGCAGATTACACCAGGGGTGAATCCGGTTAATGCGAAGTGGGATAAACCACGATTTAACATCCTCAGAGAGAGGTATGCAACGCGGGCGTGCGGCAGGTTTGGGCAGGTTTAGCTGTTGTTACGGCCCAGGAATGAAGAAGCCGTGTCAGGCGTCAGCAGAGCCTGCCGGGCGGGTTTGCTGGGGGTCTGACCTTTGAGATGCGGGAGAAACATTTCCTCTTTGAACTGCTCTGCAGAGATAATGAATTTTGTAATGGATTTCCTGTTCTTTTTATAGAACAGGGGAAGCTGGCAGATCACATCCGAGCGTGCTTTAGTAAGAGCTGGATGTAATTTTATTTACTGGATAACATGATATTTTCTTAAAACATATTTTTCTTCGGTTTGGTCCAAAGCATCATACCAGGATTCAAACAGGCTTCAGTGGGAGTGGAGAGGAATATTGGGGAGCAGTCAAACAGTGATTTGCAGGTGCATGGGAAAGTCCCAAGGACATGAACTGCCCTATGATCAGATCAAAGTTCCCTCTGGGCCAGTGCTGTCCCCAGGAGTGGCAGGAGGAGACAGCACAGGAGCCCAGCCCCTGCTGCCATCTGCTCCCCATGGACTTCTCCAGCACCCACCACTGTTATGTTACAGGAGTGAGAGGACACATCCCTCTCTCTTGCTTCTGCTGTCTCTTTTGTGATCTGTTGTCCAAAACCCCTGTTTGAACCCACGGATACCCTCTGCCTCTGCAGCCTCATACATCAGCGCGACGTAGAAGTTCACTGGTCCCACAGCACGGAGGCAGGATTGCACTTTTCGGCAGCCCTGCGGGGTTGTGCTGGGCCACAGCAGGGTGTGCATTTGATGTCAGCTCCTAATGAAACCCTTGTGAACAGCCTCCAGGATACCCTGCATCTCTGTTTCCCTAAGTTGCTCCAGCTCCGCCTCTCCCACTTCAGGTGAACGACGCATTTCCCAGTGCTGGGAGCTCTCTGCCTTGCATGCAGAAATGCAAAGTCCACCCAGCTTCCCAGCAGTAACCAGGCATTTATACTCCGTGCAACAAAGTGGAGAGTTCCCACTCTGTCACTGGACTTCCATCTGTGTGTTGAGCTTCGAGCTGTCAATCTAGCTTTCCCTTCAATTAATATTCCTCTCTCTTTACCCTGCTGTCCCCCTACAGAGCTGGGCAGCAAACGGCAAGATCCACCTGATAAATTCCCCCCCCCCCCAAGCTTTGCTGATCCCTGGGCTATTGCCTTTACCCTCACCCAGGCAGGCTCCATCGTCTTGCCAGGCTCTTTCCTGTGCCACCCATGTGCTCCTCACACCTCAAGGGAGGTCTACACTGAGCGTATCATCAGACCTGAGACCCTCACACAGGGCACAAGGCCACCACCCAAACAAACCTGCAGCTTTGTCCCCCCTCTTCCTCCTCCCGAGGTCCCGAGCGAGCCCCCTGCACGGTGGCCCTGGGTGCCAACCATCATCCGTCCCAAACACCTTCTAACGCAGCCTCCCCTCCCTACCAGCAGGCGCAAAGGAACACCTGTGAGAACAGAGCAGGCAGATGAAAGTCCCTTGGGAAATTTTTGCTTTAATTAAACCTAATATTCTTGTTATAAATGACCAGTCTGGAATCCTGTTATATTCTTGGTCTCAGTGACTTCTTATCATATTAACATTTCACTGACCGTCTCCTTATTCTTGGTCATGAGACATGGAGAGCAGGGCCCCTGCTCCCTTTCTCTGAGCTGTTTCGTGCATCGAGTCCTCCTGTCACATCCCTTTGGACAGCGAGCTGTCTCTCGCCACAGCAGAGCTCTTTGCAGCAGGGACCGTTTCCAGGTGCCTCCTCCAGACTGTGCAGCTTTTGGACACCCATCTGTGACCAGACCTGCAGGCCGGAGCCAGCCGGGACCTGGTGATGCTCTTCACGTTCCTCCATGGTTTCCCTCTCATGAGTCCTGATGTTCTTCTGCTCTTCTGACTGCAGCTGCTCCCCCAGTAGGAGTTTTGGGTGAGTGTCCTCTGCCCGTTGCAGCTAAATCAATAGAGGCTGCTGCCCAGTGCCAAGTCAGGATTGCAAAAACAAGCAAAGCCTTGCGTGGCACGATGAATGGCTGAGGAACTGAGGAGGCTTACCGGGTCCGGTGCCAGATCATACACCTTGTACACCCCATTCACAAGCCTGGTACCAGCTGGCCGGGGACAAACGTCTGTGCTGCCCGAGAAATAAAACTCAGGGCCAGGCTGAGCCTGGGGCAAAGGGACGTGCGTTGCTCGTAGTCCATCTGTGTCACCTGCCAGGCTGGGAACTGCCTCCTCAGGCTCCCCCAGCACTGGTGGAGGGGTCTCCAGGCTCATGGGACTGGCCAACCTTGGTCACATACGGATGGGAGCCGGGCAGCAGGGGCAACATGAGCCTGAGTTCTGGTTATTTGTGTTAGCCAGATCGTGGTAGCACAAACGTTTCCACTTGAAGGCTTTGGGCCACGAGCACCTTGGACCGTATTTGTAGGCAAAAATGCTGATGTGGGACCAATTTCAGATATAAGGGAGTTCCGCCAGAGATGACCTGGAGGAGCTTAAATATTTCCCCACAGGGAATCAACTCTTGGCCCCGAGCACATTTCCCACAGCTACAGCTTCGTGATCCTTGACTACAGCAAACATTCCCTTTTAACTGACCTGCTGGGTGCCTGTCGGCCTGGAGCAGCAGGATCTGTTACCCTCTGCTTCTGTTGTGTCTCCCAGTGCTTCCAGTGTGTCTGGCAAATTAGAGGGCTTGAAGGGACTGTGGCTCCAGCATGTTGCAGAGCCGGAAAGTGCAAACTGTTTTGAAAAAAAAAAAATATGGGCAAAACAGGAGGAGTTGGGCATGTTGGCTGTATCAGTGACCATTAGACAGTTGTCTGGAGCAACATCTGGCTTGGCTTTGAGCTGCTGTGAGCTGGGAGATGCACATAAACCAGGAGAAGGACTACTGTCTGCATGCCCCATTCCTTGTGCTTTTCTCCAGCTTTCCTTGGGAGGTGTTGGTAGATGTGGGAGACTGGGTTAGAGAAACCCGAGGGCTTAAAGGAGTTTTCCTCCCATCGGCAGCTGATGGAGGTTGTCACACCCTGCCTCTTCGAAACCAAAGAGCGAACACATCGCACACTGTCTCAGTGCTCCCCCACCACCCTGCCTTCCTCCAGCGGCATTTGGAAGAGCGATGGGGCTGCCATGGTGTCCCCGCAGAGGGGCAGACTACAAAGAGGAGCTTGGTGGGGGTCTCTTCTTCTGTGTTCCTCTTCTGCTTCTGATCAGCACCGGCCACATCCTCACCCCGCGGCGTGTGTCGGGGCCTTTGAGGCAGCGCTTGCTCTGCTGGGGAGTCCCGCTGAGCTGATGAAGGGCTGCCCTGGGATCCAGTCTGGATCAGCACTTCTGAAAAATCAGACCCTCATCAGTTCCCGAACCCAAAATTAGGAGCTGGACATTATGGGCCTATTTATATCAACCTAGATCTTGCCATCCAGACTGAGACCAGTTCTTCAGACTGAGAATTTAAGTTTCAAATTTGTCTTTTGAAGTAAATCAGGCCTGCTGAAAATATAAAATTAAAGCAAAACCCATGCAGAAAGTATCGGTTTCTTCCTTGGTGAATTGCCTCAGGCACACATTTATTAAAGGCAGAAATACAGAGTGGTGGAGATAACGAACCTGTCTCGCTTGCCTGTGGTCCAGTTCTGGTCGCATGAACAGGCTGATGGTTCGGGTTTATGGGTGTCTCTGGTAGAGAGGAGCTGCAAAACAGCTTTGCCTCTGCAGGCCCGGAGGAACAGTCTTTCCTAAACACCCTCTGCCAGGGGCAGCAAAAAGCTGCTGCTTGTGATGCTGCTCCTTGCCTTGACCCTTTGGAGCAATAAATAAAGCTCCACCCTGAGGAAGGAGTGAGCTCCAGTTTGCTGCCGTGTCTCAGCCAGCCGTTGTAATAGCTCAATGACAGGAAAGTCCTGACCATGGGCGTCACATCTGGTCCTCCTAAGCTATCGTGATGTGTGTTGCCTGTCACATCCCTTTGGATAGTGAGCTGTCTCTCACCACAGCAGAGCTGTTTGCAGCAGGGATCATCTCCAGGTGCCTCCTCCAGACTGTGCAGCTTTTGGACACCCATCTGTGACCAGACCTGCAGGCTGGAGCCAGCCGGGACCTGGTGATGCCTGGCCTCCTCTGATACAAAGTGGTCTGGAACTACATTGTCCTGCTTTTCCTCTCTGCTGACTCCACGGAACCATCTCTGGCCTCCCAGTTTCTACCTCTGAGCTGCAGTTTGCGGTCAGCAATGTTCATACCTGGCTTTACTCAGGCTCTGTAGTCAGTTGGCTCCTCTTTACTGATATATCTCACTGGAGCTACTGGGTGGAGCCAGGCTACTTATGAGCTTTGCTTTTCCCAAAACGTGACATTGGGTTGCTCCTTGGACAGGAAAGTGGTGCAGAGAGCTCGGACCTGCCTTGCTGGGCTCAGCTGCAAAATCCTGCTTGCTTTTTTTCTACCGTTTCTTGGATGAAATACAAAGTTCATTTTCACATTGGAGACTGGTACAGTGTGTTTCACCTGTAGGGAAGAGACTTACTGGGATGAAATCCTCTAGGAGAGTACAAGAACACATTTTTTTTTATGGCTAACCAACACAGGCGGGTAGAGGGGAGGAGAACCTTCCGGGGAAGGTCCTGGGCTGCCCTCAGCGGTTAAAGAAGAAGGACCTGAGGCTCTGCAGAAACTGTGACTTCTGTCTCTGCTTCTGCTTCTTCCGGATGATGGGGATCCAGACAAGGCCACAAACAAGGAGCATCAGTCCCAAGGACAGGAAAGCCGGGCCGCACATTTTGTAAACGTCTTTGTTCTTGATTTGGATGCAAGACAGGCTGGTGATGACGATCCCGAAGAGGAAGACGGCTGCTCCGACAGACACAACAATGACAGGCTTGTGGTATATGTCCCACTTGCTTCTGGATGCGCTGGTCCAGACGGACTCACTCCGGGAGCTGATGCAGAGGGTGCTGGCCGTGTTACTGGTCAGCAGCTCCTTCGACTGAGGAGACTTCTCACTCCCATCAGGGCTCTTGGGGGGAATTTCCATGGTGACGGGATCTGAGGAGGAGACCTGAGATGGACAAAAGAGAAAGAGCAGAACAGGGCTAGTGATGGAGGATGGATTGGGTGCTTTCCATGTGGTTATTAATCAGCACCACGCCCAGTGAAGGTGGGGAACTGCAGGGAGAAGAGCATCACACCTTTGAGAGCAATGAAATGGAGGAATAGGCAACAGGGTCATGGAGGTTGGCCGGACTGACAATGCCTGTGGACTCCCACTGCCCACCAATGGACAGGGACTCTTGCAGTCCCTGCCCCTGTCCTGAGACCTTCCAGCTCACCAGCTTCCAGCTCCCACAGGGACTCAGTGGTGGGATGACTAGATGTCCATTGGGACCCACTACCCTGAGCCTCCCAGGGCTCTTGGCTGCTTTCAGGGGTGTATCAGGGTGCTGCAAGCAGGGCTGGTGATGCTGCCTGGGGGGAAGAACTCTGCATCCCCGGACCCACTTTCCCTTCCAGATCCCCCCCACCTCAGCACCTCATGGCATGATCACATCTCTCTCTTGCAGGTGGGGAAACTGAGGCACAGGTATGCCATGTCAGGACCGCTCAGCAGGAGAGCAGAAAGCACCCTCCCATCGACTGAGCGCTTCCTTCGGGCCCCCAGGGCTGGATGTTCCTCACTGCCATGTTCAGCCTGGACATGTCAGCCCTGTAATAGCCGCAGCACAGGAGCTTCTCATCTCCTATGGAAATGCACAGATGGGAGATGGGGAGATTCTTGTCACACAGGAAATATTTCTCTGGCTGTAAGCTGGGGCAGGCTGCTGTGGGAGGGCTCTTGGTAGAAGGAGCACAGTGAAACCCTCTGCCTTGTGACGGCTGGGTCAGCAGTGTGGCTTTTGGAGGCATTATTTTTTCACCAACTCAAAGGAGGAAATACATTTTCCCAGAAACAAAGTGCCTTTAGCACGGAGAAACCATTATGGTAAATGGGAAGGGCCGAGCATTATGTTAACCACTATTTCCTCAGGGCTCTGCTGAGGAGATGAGGGCAGGAGGCTGGAGCAGGGAGTGCTCCTGATGCACGTCTGACCTGCTGCTGGGAAGCCCAGCAGAGATGGGCACCGTGCAGGTACCAGGGCTGAGGAAGGCAAGGCCGGGGACGTGGATGCTTTGCAGCCAGAAATCAGATTTTTTTTTGCAAAGCGAACTCCTGCCTGAGCTGCCGGGTTTTCTCCCAGGGGCTCAGCCGTGTCCGGAGGGCTGGGACTGACCTGTCCTCCGCCAGGCGTTGGGGCTGTCCCCACTCTCGGGGCACGGGGATGCTCTGCGGCAGGAGTGCGACGGCAGTGCCGGCCCGGAGCATCCCAGGACGCTGCATCGCCCTTCTGCCAGCACCACAAACCAGAGCCACCGGTGATTGCTGCCAGCCCCAGAGCTGTCCCCGTGGGGCTGCCCTGGTCAGGACAGCAGTCAAGATCAATCCACAACCACGCTGGCCTGGGCACAAGCCCCCGGTGGGGCTCAGATGGATGGCCAGTGCCACCAGGGCTCTGTGCCCACCTTGCTGCCGAGCACAGCTCTTCCTAAGCACGACGCAAGCTTTGAGCCTAAGCGGGCTTTGATCAGGAGCAGCTCGTTTAAAGCCCTGCGTCGGCCCCCGTTTGGCACACGCAGCGCCGTGGGCTGCGCGTTCGCTGCCTTCAGCCATGGCTGCACCCAGACCCGCTGCTGTCCCCTGGGGCGGCTCACCAGGAGGTGCGCACCATGGGTGATGCCGGGCTGGATTCACATGCTGCCTATGCCGCGGGAGGGCTGGTGGCTGCGGCGGGCAGCAAGGAGGTGTAGGTGAGATGAGCGTGAAGCCCGGTGGCCCCATCTCATTTCCCGTTGCTGCTAATCAATGTGAGACCATGTACCACGTAAGTGGAGCCGCACAGAGGCTGCAAAGCTGGAACAGCTCCAGAGGCGCCGTCTTAAGGAAACCTGCCCATATTTGGGCCATACTGGGCCCCGTGCCCACCTAGGGATGCTGAGGGCTGGGTGCCAGCGAGCACCTCCCTCATTCTCTCACCTGTGTCCCCTGCCAAGGTTTGTGGTTCATTCTGAAGAGAGACAGGCGTAATTTTTCAATTTAGTCCCCCCCAACACAGACGCTATTGCAGAAATTCAGATCTGGTGGTATCGACATATTTTGTGATGTTTCCGGTTTGCCAAACTTGGAACAACAAGCAAAAAAACCAAAGCTGAGAGCGACAGACGTCATTTAAATCCCTCCCATCTGCAGCTTTCACCCCTCTCTGGGCAGATAGGGGCGTTTCTGCTATCCTAATATATCTTCTACAGCACTTCATCAGGGATAATTAAGCACTTGGCAAAGCAGGTAAGTTTGGCCATAGTAGCGAGCGCTAGTTTCTCTGCTTCTCTTCCTTTTGAGTTGCTAACCCTGTCTCTGCAAGCTGGACCGATTGCAGTGGAGCACGCTGACCCCTTGGCTTTGCAGAAGCAGGAGCTGCCGTGCGGTGTTATTTCAGTGGCTACAGCCCTGTGGGACAGGCAGGTGAATGGGTACAACTGCCTCTGCTGAGGGATGTGCCTCACCTCACCGCTCCCGTAGGTTGCGGCTCCAGGCAGCCACAGGCTCCTGAGATGAAAGCCAAATAGTGACACCAATGTCCAGGGTTCTAGGGAGACAGCAAGGCTGGATCTGTGTGGGCCATAAAACCTTCGTTCTGCTTCCACCTATAAAACCTGCCCAGGAGTCAGCCCAGTCCTCCAAAAAAAACCCCATCAGATGCAGTTCTGTGGAGATGTGCCCGCATCCTGGATAACTTCTCGCTTGGCTGGTGTGTGCAGCCTGTCCACCAGCTGCCTTGCTCATGGCGTTGCTGCGTTGTGATCCCCCTCTTCCAGCTCAAATCTTTTGCAAAGCTCTTCCTGAAATTTCATCCTAGGTAGTCCTGGCATTTTCAGCTTTGTCCTTGTAACATCCATTGTGGAGAGGTTTTATGATCAAGCCACTGTATAATTTTAATTTGGCTTTGTGGTTGGAAGTTTGCTTTATTCTCTGGAATAATGCCCAGATCTCATATCTCAGCAGCCTAATGCAGTCTACCCTGCCCCATCTTTCAGGCACCCCATTCCCTGCTCGCCTGTGTGCTGCCGCCCTGCCTCCACATCCCGGGGTACTCTGAGCTCTGCAAAGCACCTTCCTCGTCATTTTGCAGAGCACTAATGTCAGGCTCCTGCAGAAAGCATCGTCTTCCACTAGAGTGGATTTCCCCCCCTACTTTTATTTTCTGGCATAAACATCCCTCTCACCACAATTCCCAGACACTGATCATTTTTCTGATCATGCACTTCCTGGCAGAGCATGCTTTTTTGGTCACACTTTTCTCCGCTTTTCGTCTTCTTCCTCTGATTTATATACTCTGCTTTGTATTTCTGTCTGTGCTTTTGCATGAGGCTCTGTGTGGTTTCCCCACTGTTAGCTGGTGAAAGATTTCACTCCCTGCAAGTGGCCGGGAGTTTGTTTGCAAGCACTGCATGTATCTGCAGCTCTTGGGAGAGCTAATGCGATTTCAGTTCCTGCTCTGCCCATGCTCCATCCCTAATTCATCACAGCTGTGCTCATATTTGAAGATGCGATGGTTGTACCGAGCAGCCTGGCAGGATAATGCTATCAGATTTCTCCCAGTTTTTTTAGTCATTATTGTTGTAAGGAGAGCATCAGCAGATGACCATTTGCTGCCTTGAAAATGCCTCCAGAGCACATCCTGGATTTTGTGTCTGATGTTGTGCTGCTGCTGCCTCTGAAACCACGGGCAGCTGTTGTCAGTGGAGCTAACACCGGGGTCTTTCTTTTCCCCCTCCACAAGGAAGGGCCTCATCTGATTCCATTTCTTCTCCCTTTGGTCTTCCAGTGCTTTGTGTGGTGATGTTTGGTTTCTGAGCTGGGAGATCCGCCAGGGCTCCCTGTTGGGGACCCCAGGGGCAAAACAGCACAGCACACACTTGGGTACCTCCTGGACCCTGGGGACATTACATGGTGGTGCTGAGGAGGGAGCTTTGGACTGAGCAGAGCACCTAAGGGCTCTGCCCTGGGTCCCTCACCCCATCCCGGCTCTGGATGGTGTTCCTCAGCCCCCAGCCCCCAGCAGCGGCAGCTCTCAGGACTGGCGTCCCAGCCCAGGACCTGGGATGCTGCAGATAACCTGCAAACGTGGCCAGTGTTGTGCTAAAAGTGGGGTAACAGCCCGATCTGAAGGCCTTGCTCTGAAACAGAGGCCTGTGTCCTCCCAGCCATGCAAGGGCTGGATTTACTCTCCCAATCCAGTCCTCAGCCTGCCCATCTCCTTTTTATTCGGGGAGGCAGCCCTGATTCTTCAGGAGCTTCTTACATGTTCCTCTTAAGTCCTCACTGCAAGCAGTTTCTGCCACTTCTTCCTCCCACTTTGCATGGCCGGGGGCACTGGCGCTTCCCCAGCTCACAGTCTCACCCTAGGAATTGGTGTCCGTCTCCATCTGGCTCTTCCTCATGAAGACCCCTCTCAGCATCCCAAAGCGGAGCTGTTTTTTGCCCTAGGACTAGGTCGGTACCATCCCACGGGAGCACTGGTGGCACAGGCGAGCGTGGACCTGCCCTGGGTGTGGAGCCACTGGTGGTGGTGGTGGTGCTGCCATGTGCAGGGCAGTACGGAGGGGCTGCAGAACTTGGGGTCTCTGCCCTGTGTTTTACCACACAAATCAAGGGGGGGGGAAAGCTAAGGATTTTGCAAACCAACAGCCTGATATTGCTGGAAATCAAGGCAAAGTTTATGG
The DNA here is from genome assembly GCA_008711295.1 of Anarhynchus alexandrinus. NCBI lineage: Eukaryota > Metazoa > Chordata > Aves > Charadriiformes > Charadriidae > Anarhynchus > Anarhynchus alexandrinus. Next base: position 199,167 of record VUYV01000630.1, on the reverse strand, counting down.
ATATATTTTGCCTTCCTCTGCTGTCAAGTTACCTCTGTGAAGAAAGCTCCCCACCTCACCAGGGGTGAGACAGGCAGCAGCAGACGTTCCTGCTCTCCTAAGCCAGGTTCAACTCCAGCTCCACATCCCTCAGGAAATCAACCATCACAGAAAATAAAGTTTTGAGGAAAAGACGAAGTGAGCTGTGCACTCCGTGGATGTGGCTTGTTCTGATTTGCCCTGGGGGGGAGCAAAAAGACCAGCCTGGCTCGAGAGGCCAGGCCTGGAGGGGCTTTTCCTGAGGACTCAGAGCCTGCCAGCCATCCCCAAACAGACAAAGCAAGTGAGCTCTGGCCTGCCTGGCACCAGTATGACCTCTGGGTTTGGGTGAATGGCAGCCCCGGTGCCATGGAGCAGTTGGGTGGGTCACCTGAACACATGAATTCGCTTCTCCCACCAGTCCCTGACCTGGCCATCTGAGATCTAGATACTGCCCCACCAAAGACCCAGGCTGTCCCACAGAGGGGAACCCTGAGACCCTCCCCACTGGCCCATGGCTCTCTGGGGTTTCCAGGGGCCTCCGGGTGGCTTGGGATGGTCCCCTGGCAAATGGCAGCATCAGGTGCTCTGCAAACCCTTGGGGTAAGACCCAAAAGGTTCATTTGTCCTTCAGCCAGAAGATGTGTCCTGCCTGCCACCCCAATGGGAGGGTGGCAAAGTCCTCACTGGTGCGTCCCAGTGGGTGGGAATTGAGGAAAACTGGGAAGTGCTTTTTTGGCGTGGCTTTTCCTGCTGCTCTGGGGTGTCAGACTCTTTAATCAGTCCTGATGTTTAACCTCAGTACAGGACCCCCCCAGATGACAGCTGTGGGTCCATGTTTGCTAGGAGAAGGGGTTAGCAGCTCTGCAGGACTCGTGTGACCGTGGGGTGGGATGGGTGAGAAAGGAGGCTGCTGCACTGATGGACACGTGCATGCATGCACTTTGCAGAAACTTTCTGTTCGACTCTTAGCGCTGGCCAATTTTAATTGAGAGTGGCTATCGATCAGGTACAAAGTGATCAGGAGTGAGATGTATATGCAACGAGCCAGCGTGCCTGAGGTGCCCAGGAAACCGAGTAAGCTGGGGGCTGGGGGGCTGCATCCCGCTGGAGGTGGGGGACCTGCACTGCCCACAGTCGTCCCGTGAAGACCTCTAGCCCTGCAGCCGCGTGGATGCCTTGGGGGACCTGCATGCAAGGAGGTGCTGATGGGGGGCAGCACCCCCATCCCTGTGCGGGTGTCGGGGCAGGGAAGGGACCGAGCGCCGAGAGTCCACTCACCATGCTGTGCCTCTGTCGTCCCGGCGGTCGCCGGCGGGTAGCAGCTCGCTGTGGGAGGTGAGGCCGCCGTTGGCACTAAACATCCCCTGAGCACGCTGTGGAGGAACCCGGCCGCCGGCTCCCGCGGGCGCAGGAGGAGCGGCTCGGAGTGTCCAGCTTGCTTTCTGTGGCTGTGTGTCAGCCCCAAGAGGGCCGGATCCTGCTGGGCTGAGCGGGCTCTGCTCTGGGAGAAGACCGGGAGAGTTGTTGTGTCAGTGCCAGGCATGAGTGCTGAAGCCCCAACCTCTCGGCTCCCGTCCCCATGCCCCGTCTCGCCCCAGAGCGAGGAGGGGGCTGGCGGTGGCTACGTGGGCAGCCGTCCCTGCAGACTGGCTAGCTCTGCTCTGAGGACAGGGGTGGAGAAATAAGGCAACGTGTCAGGGGATTTCACATCGCCTACAAGCCCCGCCAGATCTTGGATGTAAATTGAGATGGAGCCAGTGTCCATTTGCTGGTGTAGTGGAGCCGGCTTGGGCCCAGCAGCCTGCATCCCTTGGGAGCAGCTTTCCAGCATCGCCCAGAGTTTAGACGGTCTTAACAACACGCTCAGGGTCTTGCCGAGCAAAGAACATCTGCAAGGTCCCTTTTTGGGGCTCAGCGACAGGATGACCCCCAGCCTGGCCGTGATGTATCCCCTCTCCCTCTCCACCACCCCCAGAGCCAAACCTGTGGAAATCCATCCTACTTACGTGGTGAGTGGTGAGGGATGGCTGCCCGCCCCACCGGCAGCAGGACAGGCTGCAGCAGAAGGTCCCGCTCTCCTAAGCCGGGCTCACCCTGAGCCCCACATCCCTCTGGATGTTGTCTACTGGTCTCGGTTAAGAGTCTAATAAACAATGGAGCGTATGCCAGCTCTGATGAGCTCACCAGCCTATCAGTATATTGTTTAACTCTTTGTTTCCCTGCCTCGGCCCCCTGCAGGGCTGACTTCTAGGCAGTGTGCCTGGGAGGGCTTTATAAAAGGCCACAGTTTGGGAGGCAGTCCAGCGGCGTGGCAGGAGAGGTGGGGTGGGTTGGCGCTTGGAGCGGGGATCCAAGGCTGGGGGCTGTTGCTGATCCAGACTTGGATCATCAGCAAGTTCCTGAAACATCTCTGGGCTGCAATTTCCGCACTTCTCAAAGCAGGGGATCGCAGCCAGTGCCTGCAAAGCACTTTGAGGGTCCTTGTTGAGACATTAGAGGGATGCAAGATATTAGCAATTAGCTATTAATTAACATCCTGAGTCCATTACAAGGAGGGGGATGGAAGAGGGAGGTGGCTCTGGCATACTGCCTCCTTTCGCGAACCCACAGCCAAACTTTAATACCTTCTTACATCAGTGTGAATCCACTTGCTGCAGGGAAGGGATCCAGCCTGAGACAGACATTACTGGCGGCCAGGGCCGGGTTCCAGCGCCGGTGGGGCTGCCTCCATCCCCGAGGGCTCTTTGTTGGTTTGGTGCAGTAAGTAACAGTACCTAAACTGTGCCACAGACCTGGCCAGGGAGCGGCATGGGGTGGGATGGGTAAGCAGTTGTGGAGCTGTCATGAGGAAGGGCATGTCCCACAGGGGTGGGGGGGTGGCTGCAGAGCATGCCAGGGCAGCACCTGGGTATGGAAGGGGAGGAGGAAGTACCAGAGGGGCTGTTGTCAGGGTGGGGGGAAACCAGCTCATCCAAGCATGGAGAGCACAGGCAGGAAGACCGGGGCTGTTTGTCAAGATGAGGTTCTTCAACTCAGCTCTGGCCAGCGGTAGGTGGACATGGGGCAGGTTATGGAGCTCTTCAGTAAGGGGCAGCAGGGTTGCAGGCTGGGGTAGGGGCAGAGGTGGGATGAGCTCAGCATCCTCGTGTATGGTCTGTCCTCACCTCTTGATGGGAGGTGGATGTGTTAGCTGAGCACAACGGCCAAGCCCTGGAGTAACGGGGTGAGCTCCACTACCCATTGATCTGGGAATCAGCAGCCAAAGGAGCCAGGTGTTTTGGGGGTGTTCAGGGAGTATTTATTTGGACAGATTAAAAGGTTCTCTAGAATTGGGAGAGTTGAGTGGATTTGGGTTCCCTAGTGCAGGTCCAAGGGGGTAAATTACTTGGACTAAAGGAGCAGTTGGGTGAAAAAAGTAAAAATAGAGGTGGGAAGGCTTCATTTTAGCACCTGCAGCAGGGTGAATTTCACACCGGGCTTCTGTACCATCTCCATGCTGAACTGAGCTGCTTCTGCCCTGTTGGGGAGCATCCAGCCCCGTGCTTCAGCCAGCTAACCCCTTGCATGGCCCTATTCATTTCAGCCCCCACCCCAACTTGCCCCGTGCTCCTTGCAGGGCCCCTGGCACCCCCTTCCTGCCCCAAGGACCAAGCTGTAGGGGCAGAGAGCAGGCTGGGGCTGGGTCACAGGCTCTGGGCATGGTCACAGGCCGGAGTGGCTTTTGAACACGGAGCCCCCTTTACGCCAGGGTAACCTGAACAAGGCACCGGGGCCTGAACATTTACTGGGGATGGCTCCTGCCCCTCCAGGGTTGAGGTCCATCCCTCCAGGGCTGGGGTATGTCCCATGCGGTGGAGTCTGCCCCATGGGCTCCTCCGTGGGCTGGATGTTCCCAGTGAATGGGGAATCCCTCCCAGTCCCTCATGCGGATGCTGTGGGTCCATTCCCCACCCCAGCCGGGTCTCATCCCCCTAACCCCCCCCATCCCCTCCCAGTCCCCCCTGAGCTTGCTGGCTGCTGGCTCCTCTCCGCAGCGGGGCAGAGCAGCTCGCCGCCTCCCAGCCTCGCCTCTTCCTCCGTGGACACTTGCTGCCACCTCGTGGGGCCGCGGTGTGGGGACGGCGATGCTGCCAGCAGCTCTGGGGCTCTCCCTGGGGACACTGGCTGTCCCTGAGCCCACCAGGGACGGGGCATCCCCCGCCAGAGCTGCCCACAGGCAAACATCTGCACATGTCCCTGCCCAGGGCAGGGGGGTTGGAACTCGATGATCTTCAAGGTCCCTTCCAACCCAAACCATTCTATGAGTCTATGAGTCTATGATATGGTGGTGCTTGCAGAGACGCCTCCCTGCAGCCGGGAACGGAGGGGTTACACCACTGTCCCCCGCAGGGTCAAAGGGAGCCCCAAGCACCTTAGCAGCATGGGGCATGGAAAACCCACCGTGGTATGTCTTGCGGAGATGCCTTTGTGCAGTAGTGGGGTGATGTGGCTGCCAGTGTATAACCCCGTGGGGCTGTGTCAGCTGGGGAACATCCCTCTCTGGGGAACCGTGTGCCCTGCGTTGCTCATCATGGCCTGGTCACCAGCTCCCTGGTGAGTACAAAAGGTGAATAAGGATTTCATTCAACTGCTAAACCCTTTAGACAGTGAGATATGGTCACCACCCTACACACTGACGGCAAATGAAAGTATAAGTCCTACCTCAGTTCCCTTCCTTCTCACCCCTCCCTCCAAACTTGCTTCCTAGGGCAGGTGAACTGGTCAGGGCTGACCAAGCCCACCACAGGCCATTAACCTTTTTGTAGCTGGGACAGAGGTAATAAAACCCACCCCAGACACGAGTGTCATGTCCAGAGAACCATGAACAGCTCAGGCAGTTTCAGAGATGCCAATGGTCACCTGCATTGTGAGGGACTGGATGGCTAGGACAGGTTAGGTTAGGATAGGATAGGATAGGATAGGATAGGATAGGATAGGATAGGATAGGATAGGATAGGATAGGATGTAAGGTAGGGTAGGCAGGAGGTGCCCAGGGAAGGGAACCCATCACTGGGGCAAGTGAGGTGCCACAAAGCAGGGTTACAAGAGGATCACAGAGCCAGCAGAGCCTCCTGGGTCATGGAGGTGGCCATGGGCATAATGGCATGAAGCTCCTGACATAACCTGACTGAGCGGCTCAGCTTTGCTGGATGGGCAGTCTGATCCAGCCCTTTCCAGCTCATGGTTTGACTTTTATCTTCCAGCTGGTGCATGCTGTTGGCTTGTTCATCATCCTTGTGCTGCTGCTAGTGCTGCTGTTCATCAGGGCTCTGCACCCTGCCTGTGTTTGCTCCTCATGTCCTCACAGAGGCCATGTCCACCACCACGGCCTTGTGCCCTAGGGATAGAAGGTCTCCCTGCCCCTCCAGCACCCACTGCCCTCCTCTGTCCCTTCCCATGTTGATATGGTCTCTTTTGAAGGTGGATGGGTGCTGGGCTCCTGTGGCCTCTTTGGCACTAATTGCCTAAAAAGTCGGACAGCTGCATTCATCCAAATAGTAAACAAGATGGGTCCCAGGTCTGCTCTTTGGGGCACTCCTCCCTCCAGGCAGGTCCCTCCTTGGTGGTCTCTGCCTTTCCCATCTCTCCTCAAGTTGTTTCCATGCTGGTCTCATGTTTGGCTCCATGTTCTCCAGTCGAACTGGTGGTTTCCCAGGTGGCCCAAATGGCTTGTGTAGGAGCAGAAGAGCCCCCCTACATCAGCTGTTAAAGATGAGAGACTCATCCAGGGTCAGGCTGATTGGTCCTGCTGTGTTTGTACTGTTCGCTCCTCCATGCTGAAGCGAGATCCTTTGTGCCTCCTCCAATGTCCAGCCCCATGTCTGTGCTTCTTCCTTACCCAATGCCCACCCATGCCCAGGACTAAGAGGGAGGTGGTGTTGGAGGTAGATGGTGAAGGTCTTTTCCAAGCAGCATCATTTCACTGCAGCAAGAAGGGGAAAAAAGTACATTTCTTTTGGCTGTGGTAGTGTCACAGAGCTCCCAGTGAGCTCAGGCTCCCCTGGGCTCTAGTTGGGATCTCAGGCCCTGGACAGACATCCCTGGGTGGTCACAAGAATACAGGACAACCAGCTGCAGGCATTCAAAGGAGGCAGTGAAAGCAAATTGTGAATAAAGCTGATCCCTTCATCTTCTACAGGGCCAGAGTGAGGCATGGGTGACAGGAGACCAGACCTGAGCCCCAGGCTCAGGGTTGTGTGTGGGCATGAGGGACCTGTCCACAGACACCCTTGGCTCAAAGCAGCTTTGAGCAATGCTCATAGGGTCCATGGTCATCAACAAGCCCACTCTGGGGTTTGTAAAGCTGACAAAGAGACAGGCAGGAGTGACTTGTGGTCAGGGCAGGGCACGTTTCTGTTCAAATCCCAGCTCTGCCCCAAATGACATGAGAAAGTCCCTTAGTCTGGGTTAAATAAATAAAACCAAGGTTTTTCCTTCCCGTTGCTCCATGGAAGAGAGCAGGGATCTTCTTGGGAGGTGCCTGGGCAGGGAGGAAAGGAAAGCTGCTCTGCTCCTAGCTGTCCATTGCCCATGCTATCTTGGGTGGGAGACGGGACACCCCCACCACTCTCCCCATAGCTCTGTCCTCAACGGGAGCATATTTATGCTGCTGTTAAAGCATCTGCCCTGCCACGGCCCTTTCTGGTGGGAGAGGAGACCACTTTCCCGTGGATGTGGAGCTGTTACAGGGTATGGCCAGGACGAAGGAGAAGTCACACGCTGGATGGAGCTGTGCTCAGTAAAACAGTGCTGCTGGGGCCGAGCGGGGAGCAGACCTGCACTGCACTTCTGGTTCTGGCAGCAGTAGATGGTGCTGTTGCCCCACCAGGATGGTGCTGGCGTGTCCGGCTGTGCGGAGGCAGGTGACATCCAAATCGGCATCTCAGGAGTGCTGGGTCCATCCCAGGCCTCTGGCAGGGGGACCTGCACCCCAAAAAGCCTTTTCCAGACCTGCTCCCCCATAGTGCCGCTCTCCAAACCAGCGATGCAGCTGGCAGGCACTGCTTTTACAGGATTTAGCCGTACGCAGGGTGCTGCTGTGGGGGCTGAGCCCTGTGCTGCACCAGCATCCCCATCCCTAGTGTCCCAGGGCACAGCATCCCTCTCCCAGGTGTTTTTCTAAGGGCAAATCAAGGTTGCATGGTCCAAAGCATCACCAGGGAGCCCCGAGCAAGCCTGGTGGCAGCCGGTGCCCCAGTTGAAATTCCCCTTCCTCCCCTGGGATGCAACTGAAACCAAACCTCCAGCTGTGGCATGTGCAGCAGCTGGAAAGCGTGTTGGGGCGTTGATTCCCTGAGCAATGTCAGGGCAGGTCATCGGTTCCCGGGTGGAGCAGCTCCGCGTTGGCGCCTGCAGCACACCAGGCTGAAATGCTCCGTGGCTTCAGCACCTCTGAGTAGGGGTCCTGGTGGTGTGAGGCTGGGAGGGAGCAGCGAGCCCCTCTGTGGGTCTCCTGTCATGACACAGCTTGGCCCAAAGGTGGATGGAGGGTTTTGACCTGTTTTTTTTTGGTTTTGTGGGTTGTGTTGTTTTGTTTGTTTTTTTTTCCTTTGCTGTAGAGGCAATATTACAGAACTCACATTTTCCTGTTGGAAAATCCCCAACCTGAAAAGGGAGATGAGGCGAACCAATGTTTTAAGTCAAACTACGGTGAAAAAAACCTAAAAGGTTAATTAAAAACTTGCTTTCAAGATAGTAAAGGGACATTTTTCCATAAGCCTATTATATGGAAAAGGGACTACTGGTCAAATGCAGTCTGTTAAGGACGACCAGCTGTTACTATACCAGAAGCCATGCGAGAGAGACCTCAGATGGGTGAAAAGTCTGTGTGGTGCTTTTGCTTCTCTGGTGGTGAACCTTTCCTGTGGTCAGGACTGGCAAACAGGACAAATCCCTAGTGATGGTGGCTTAATGGCCCAGGCCAGGGCTGCGCCTATCTCTTTGAAGCTGCCTTTGTCCTGGATAAATTATATGAACAGTCTGTGTGACCAGGGCTGGACCCAACCAACAGCCCATCTGCAGGCTGCCCGCGTCTGATCTGCTGGCCCCGTGACTACCAAAGCCAAATTCAGCATTGGCAGACTGCAGCTGGCATAAACCTGCACTCCCTGGTTTCATGTCATCGCAGTGGCACTGCGCTGATTTACATCGTTTGGCCCCAAGCAAGCAAGCAGAGACACCAGACCCTGCCCGTGCCCCCCACCAAGGCCAGGAGAGCCAGCACTGCCGTGCTCTGGGCAATGTTTCTGCTCATCACCAAGGGCATGAGCCCAGGAGGGTATGGGGAAGATCATCATCAGCTTAATCTGCCAGTTTTAATCTGTGTTTTAACGAACAGTTGGTGCTGGGGGCCCTCTAAATGTTATTTGCCATTAAGGATTTGCAGAGAAAATATGAACAATTGGGTTTTTCTACTATCATTCCTCCTGTACTATGGTTTTATGTGTACTGTGCCCTGAAAACCTGTAAAATGAGGGAAAAGAAGATACAAGTGCAAAGCATGCTGGCCTGCAGTGCCCCTGGAGCCCCCAGCCACTGAAAAGGGATGTCCAAGGGGACCTGATTAATCTGCTGGTAAACAGCAAACTGAGCCTGAGCCCATATTTCTGCTCCTTTCCTTGCTTCCAGTGGCCTGCTGTGGCTTCAGCCAAGATTCCCAGCCTTTGTGTGGATAAAGATCAGTTTTCCTGAAAATCCAGGGTGGGAAGCATTGGGGTTGAAGGGATCTTCACCCATCTTCATGGGTGGCCATGAAGCACCTTTAGGGAGGGTTTGCTGGAGTCACTGTCCTCTGCGGCAACGTGGCGGAGATGCAGGCAGATGCTCAGGTTTTCACTTCTGAACCATCTGCAGGGTCTTGATCAGAATGGAGAGGGAGCATTCGTACTTCAAGCATCTTTGGCTTTGCCCATGGAGGCAGGGAAAGTCTCAGCACCCCTCAATCCACACTGGCTGCTGGGTTTTTGACCCAGCTCTCAGCCCAGCATGGGCTATGCTGGCCTGGCTCTGGCTCCTCTGTGCTGGCACTGGCCGGAGCTCAGCAGCAAGCAGAGCTGGTAGTGTTTGGCTGCAGAGATGGGGCAGGAGCAGGAAGTTGAGGACCTTCAGCCCCCAAATCCCAGGATAAAGGAGTTGGCAACAAAACTTGGATGAATTTCGGGTTCCTTTGTAAAGTGTTTGCAGAGCACTGAGGGGACCTGAAGCACTCTGCAGCATTGACCACAGCCCACGGGAGCTTCCCTAGGCCTTCAGGACAGAGTCACCTCCAGCTGACTGTGTGGGAGCTGTGCAGAGGGATGGGGAGACCTGTGTGAAACCAGGCTGTGCACGGCATGGGGGAATCCAGCCAGAAAACATGGCAGGAGGAGGTGGCAGGAGAAATGTCTGGGAGGAGCAGCCCAGCATTGTTGCAGAAAGGTCTTGGAGGTCCATGGGATAAGTCTACCACCAGTGTCAGGTTGTGCCTCTCCTCATGGCACCAAACGCAGTAGAGGGGTTACAAGGAGAGACGAGAGGGAGGTGTCATTAGCCTGCAAGTGATGGAAGGAGACAATGTGATATGAGCCCCAACCCTCTGCTCATGGGGGAACCGGGGGCTGTGCCCTTAGTTTTAGTTTAACTGAGGGGGTTGTGTGTGTGATGGTGAGCCGACGCTGAGCTGTGGCAGGATGCTCTATTTTCCCAGTTCAGCATTTCAGATGTGCACTATGGTCCCTAACCAGCCCACGGGGAAGTGTTCTTTATGTTTGAATTACTACAGGGGGATAGATAACAACTCTGTAATTAGGTTTGCACCTTTGAAATCTTATATTTCTTTTGCAGCTTGAATATTTATGCAATCACAGAGCTTAGCGTGTCCCAGTTCTCCACGTTATTTATTTATTTATGTTCAACAAGGCCTGTAGTTGTTAAATCACAATGTTTTCACTAAAAAAAAAAAGAAGATGAAAAAACCCACCTGAAGCCCAGAAATATATTTTCCTCCTCTCCCCCAGGCTTCAAGCCCTTACCTTGGGTCCTTTCTAGTTAGAAGCCCTGGGGATCTGTTAGCTCCAAATTCATCATATGTTGTACAAATTAATATCATTTGTTTCTCTAAAGGAGAAACAGGCTTGACCAAAATGGGAACTGAGGATTTCTTGCTGAAGAGTTTGAAACCCAGATTACTGTAGTGATGATAGGTTTCAGCCCTGGACAGACAGAGTGTCCCCGTCGGTACATCCAGGGGCAGGGTTGGGATCCTTGGTGCATTGCTGGGAAAGCTCTGTCACACTGGGCCAGCAGGAGGTCAAGTCCCACCTCCCACAGAAACACCAGTAACCTCAGTATGATGACAAATTCCAGCAATGCCGGTTGCCATCATGGACCTGGATATCAGACCTGGGGCTGTGGAGGAGAGGGGGAGTGAAGGTGGTCGCCTTGATCCACATCTACAGGTCGACAGTATAAATACGGCAGGATGACAGACTGGTGAGGGCTGAGACGGTACTCACACACCTGGGAGGACATGAGATTTCCCTGACTCCTCCTTGCTGCTACATGATGTGGCTCCCACGAGAACAGGAGCGGCAACAGGCTACAGGGGTCATTTGTAGGGTATGGGGGGTGCTCGGTGCAGGAGGCTGTAGTCAAGAAGAAGCAAAGCTAGAGGAGGATCAGCCAAGCGGAGACCAAGACAGGGATGAGGAATGGGCTTGCTTGGTCCTTCAACTCCAGCAGATGTAGCTCCAACCAGGCCTGAATGGGGCTACTCTATGTCCTACTCCATGTCCTACACTGTGCCCATGGAGTAGGACACAGCTGCCTTTTTTGCAATAAGGAAACTTTGGCCACAGTGCTGTGATGTTTCTGCAGCTTCCCAAATACACTTGTCCTTCGACATTCCTTGGTCCCCTACCCATTCTATACCCCAAGGCAGGAGGCTCACATGGTCTCACTTGTTGGCCATGACCTCTCTTACTCTGCTCATCCATGACTACCATTTGTGCAGGGCACACAGCAAGCAGCCAGTGAAAATTGAGACCATTAGTGTTTGGGATGATTTCTGTTTGGAAAAGCTTTGTACATGGATTAGGGATTAAAATAAATTTATGAGACAATTACCCACTTCAATTAGATGAGGACATTAAAACATATTTACCCGTTGCTTGCTCTTTGCTGTTAAGTGGGTTGCAGAAGGACGCGGCTTCTTTAAAGTGTCTCATGTATTTATCTTTTTAATCGCTTTTTTAAGCATACATGGTTTATTGCTTTATTGATTGAACAGAGCTTTGAATAATCAATACGGCTTTAAGAATTCACTGAGAATGACAGAATTGCAATTAAGTAGAGTATGTGGAGAGAGTGTTAACCCATCTCATTAATTAATGAGGTCACTTTTTCAAGTGTTTCATAGGAGCCTTTGGGAAGAAGGTGGCAATTTATTGTAATCCCTGGAGATGTTTTTTCTCTTTCCTCCTGCAAAGTTATCTGACTCCCTGCCCTGTGCTGGTGACCTTCGTGTGTCCTCCTGCAGCTTCTTTGTGCGACGCAGGACAGGACAGGAGTTGACAGGAGTTGCAGCTTGTCCAGGGGTCAGGGACTTCTCCTTTGTGCCAGCCAAATCCCTGGCCCTGGGTACGCACCCCACGGGGCAGCACTGATGGAGCCGGGCCTTCCTCCTCTCACCCCAGCCTTGGAAGATGCCTTCTTAGGCCAAGGAGAGGCAGTGGCTGCTGGCACATCTGCAAGGTGTGTGTGAGTTGTGATCTCAAATGGGCTCAAACATTTTGGGTTACGCAAGTTTATTCACCTGCTTGTTTGAGAAAAGCAGGTGCCTGGCCAGCTCTGGATCCCACAGAGCTAGGCAGAGATTATATGGGGCAAAATCTGGGGTGGGAACAGAAAGGATGCTGTTTTCCCTAGCTGGGTGGGCTGAAGGGTCACGCTGCACTTGTCAGGGCTTGCCACCAGGCTGGGGATCAGGTCAGAGGCAAGCTACAGAGGACCATTTCTCACAAACCATTGAGAACAACACACCAGCAGCTGCTCACAAATCCTTCGCAGATGGAAACTCAGGCAAGAGTACATCTGACGGCTTCTTGAGCCAGTTGAGCATTTAGGGAAAAGTGATTCATGCTTATATTTGCAAATAAAAACATGTCTTTGCTTGCACTTTGCAGTCTGTGCGTTGCTCAGGTAGGAAGGAAACTGCTGATAGCTCACAGACGTTTCCAGAGCATGAGCATTTCACAGACGTTCGGTGCGTGCTTGTCCAAATATCCTTATCAGAGCCTCATTATTCATCTTTCCCTTATACAAAACTTTGGTCCCCTCCTTCTAATAAGGAGCAAAAAAGTACTATTTTAGGCATTCTCAGTGAATCGCTCATGATTAAAGAGATCAGTTGGGAATAGTCTAAGACGTTGAGAAGTCTCTGTATGAAATATTGAGCAGTACTTAAGAAAGTCTACTGTACTGAGGTATTTGTGCCGCAGAAATGGGACTGGTCTAAGAATGACAATTAAAAGGAGATGGAGAAAGCAGCAGCCTCTGATGACTCATGAGGAGAAAATGGTTTCAGCTGGGTCAGGCTGAGATGGATAAAGCATCTGGGTCAAGTTGGGCAATTGTCTTCATCTGCTTCGTGATGAGGCAGTTCTTAAGTGGTGGTAGCTGTAAGCAAGGGCTCAAGAAGTGCCACTAGACATGTGATGACATGAATCTTAGGATTTTAAAAAGGAAAGTGCCTTGTGATGGGAAATGAGTTTTGAGCAAACTATCTTGAAATTGTTGCTGCTTGATTTCTGCAAAATATTGAGGAAGTTGCACTGAAATATCACACTGGCCAAAATGGCATTATTTTTCTTATTAAATTGGATGCAGTAATCCCCCCTTCTAGCATTGCTGGGCCAAGAGCGTTGTGCCACACACATTCCAGAGCACTGAGCTGATGGAGACCCACATTTCATCTATAGTCCTGGATAGGACCATTTGCACATAGGGCAGACTTTGGGCTGTGCTTAAAGACCTACATTATGCCAAGCTCTTGTACCAGAAAAAATTGTCTCCATGAGTGGTGTGCCCTTCTTAACCTGATGCCTAATTTGGCTTCAGCAAACATGGGACGGTGTGAGTCCTGGCCCAGCTGTGCATCTGGGGCTGCCATCCAAGTGTCCTGTGGTCCTTGCACAAGGTTTGAGTTGCTTTTACGGAGAAGCCAGACCCACCATACATCACACAGTGTTGATGGTTTACTCACTGCCAGGTACAGAAGACCCAGTCCAGGTCCTACTTTGAATGTTTCTGAAAGCAGATGGAACTATGGGCCAGCTCATGGGACAAGTGCTTGTAGGACACAGTTACGTCAGAACACTAATAACTGATTTTCCTCTGATGTATTCCCCTCCCCAGACAGTGGGACTGATGTAACCAGCACAATTTCTACTGCTTTGGCAGACTGACATAATTAAAACAAGAGAGCTGCTGCGGGTTGACACACTTTTAAATGGGAAAGGCTGGTGAGAATCTGAGCAACAATAAAAAAATATTTATGTAAATATTTTATTTATTAAAATTCTTCCTGAGTGACTTCCAAGTCCCTGATATTTATTGATGGCCGTCAGAGGATTAACTAAATGTAATGGAGATTTTTGCATATATATTGTGCAGGCACACACTTCTTCCATTTGAGTGACAAGATGGGTGATAAATAGCATGTATTAAATCCATAGTGGTTGCAGAGAATCAATCCATCTCCTCTGGGAAATTAGCTGTGTCAAGGAAGGCAACACTGAGGGAAAGGCAAGCAGCAGGCACGACTGGGGAAGGACAAGGGCTCCAGCCCTACTGATCTGTGGAGAAGCCTGCTTATGCCTGGGAGAGGGGCAGCCTGGCCCAAAATGAGAACCAGTGCTGCTGGAGGGTCTTGCCTGGGAAGGTGGTGCTCAAGGTGGAGGGCAATGAACATCCTCTGCTGGGAAGAGCCGCTTAGAGTCACAGGATGATTCAGGTCAGGAGGGAGCACCGGTGGCTGGCTGGCAATTCTCTGGTTCCCCTTTTTTGATTTTGGCCCATCTTTACCCTTTCCTGCTTTTCTGGAACATCACTTCCAAGTCTTATTTTTCCCATGTATTTACACTGGTTTATCATCTTGGATTTCCACTTCTCCCTGTTTATTTCCCATATTTCTAGCACGCATCCATGAGAACCATGTGGAAACCAAAAGCAGGTCAGTGGGGCAAATTAATTCTCTCTGTCCTCTGTGCTAAGACTTTATGACAAGTGGCTAATCATCTTTGATTCCTCTGGTACTCCTGGTAATAGCATTAGCCACGATCAACTCATTTAGCTCATCTATGGTTTTAATATCTAATTCAACAGCACATGAGAAGAGAACAGGCAGCGATGTTCAGGGAGCAGTAACCCCTTTTTCGTGTGCTTGCAATTTTTTAAAGCAGTTCACAATGACCTTTTGAAATTAATTTATCAGCGGCGAGAATCTGTTAGACCTCGGTCATAAGGTTTTTGCCTCAGGGTCCCCGCTGATGAGTAATAGTAATTCCTGCTTTCCAGTAAAGGGCAGGGCAAAGTAACCTTTCTTGCTGCCCTAGAAATATCTAGCTGGGTTCAGGCAACCTCTTCCCCCTTGTCCATCATGTGGGGAGCAGGATGAGACCTGGTGTCTGCCCATCACTACCAGCTACCTAACCTCCCACGGGCTGTAAAGCCTCTAACTTCTTGTGTTGGTCCACCACCGACATCTTCCCTGGGCAGGCTGTGTCCCCTGGAGGGGTGGTGCTGTGCCCATCTTCTACGTAGTCCGAGGAGGCACATGGTGGGGCTGAGATCTGCAGTCTGCACCAGGCATCCCATGACGGAGGATAATGTTAAGCCTATTTCTGCTCCAAATGGCTCCATTGTATCTGGTTTATATAAGGAGCTATAAATACACATCCCTGCTCTCCCGCTAGCTTGCATGCTGTTTTCCTTGTTTGCATTTTTAATTGTTGTGGCAGCTGCGGCATTTTTAAATTCAATGGTGAGATCTATGTGACTGGAACGTGCTGGGAGGATATCTGACACAAGTCCCTTCAAGCCGGGAGACAGCTCCCAATGTGGTCAGGTCAAGACCATTGCCCTTGGGCTTCAAGAGAAGAAGGATTTGAAAAGACAGAAGGAATGGGATCATTCAGCAGCATCCTTTGATATGCAACTGTCGCTGTCCAGACAGACCCCCGCTATGGCATCTTTTCTTCCATTTGGGCATAAAGTCTGGCCTGAGGCACCTTTCCTAGCTTGCTTCAGACCCAGGGGCCTTTTCATGCTGTTCTTTAAAGGGCTTTGCCCTTCCAGGCAGGTTTGGGTCAGCAGCAGGAGTACTCTGCCTCTGGTACTGGGAACTTGACCTTTATGTGGTTTTATTCTGGAGTTGGGGAACGCTGCAGAAGACCAAATTCTGCAGACGAGTTGTGTTTGTAACAGGTACGGACGAGAGAGAGTATCTCCTACACCGCATTGCCCAGAGCAGTTCACTGGTACCAGGGCATGGAGGCAGTGTTGGGTTCAGGGTGGATTTGCAGCCGAGCTGAAGAGCAGAGGGGTTCTGGCCTTTGAACCCTCTGCCTTTGCAAACACCCAGAGGTATGCGCCTGCTTTTCTTTCTCTCCAGCCCTATGGGTGAATTCAGTACCAGCCAGGAGAGTTTAGGTCAGTTGTGGAAAGGATGGGAAGAAAGTTAATTCATATGGCAGCAGCTAAAGCTTTTGAGGCCACTCTGAGCTGCATTTTCCCTAAAACCACCCCTAGGCCCTGCTGCAGAGATACCTGAGCCAGAACTTGGAGCTCTGGGTGGGCCAGGAGGCAAAGTAAATCAGTCTCCATTGACCCCCTCCCCAGTGCTGGCACGCTCTGCTCAGCAATATCCAGGCAGGTTCCATGGGTGCAGCAATGGCACAGAACTGCCAACTGGAAGACACAGTTATCCCATAATTTGGGGCTTGTACTGAGTTTGTGAATCAGATATGCAGCCTTGGGAGGTGGGTGTCTGCTCTTGTGAATCTCAGGCAGAGAGGCTGAGAACTGGAGCTGATCAGATGTCCCCTCCTATGCGGAAAATTTCAATTAAAAAAATCTGCAGTTTAAACAAAAGCTGGAAAATCCCCAATATTTTCACTGCGAAGAGGTGTTTCAGGAGTCCCTGGGAGGTTTTACTGGAAATAAGATGCTGATTTTCTCTTTTCTGGACCCACCTTTACACCTGTCTCCAATGATGAACTGTGATCTGCCCTCTTGGGGATGGAGAGCAGGGCACAGTGGCAGTTGTGTGGTCATGAGGACTATGGGAAGAGGAGGCTGAAAAAGGAAGCCCAGTTCACAGAAAACATGCTGCCTGTGCTCCAGCTTCTGAGAGGCACCACTGTGGCCTTGCAGAGGCCAGATATCCCAGTATTCAGACTGGTTTCTTTTTCTTGCTTCATAAGAGAATTGCCCTCATTTTTATGAATTGGGGACATCCCACTCTGTTCTTCAAAGAACAGGACATAAGGAAGATTCCTTCCAACAAAATCACAATTGCCTGGAAGGAAAGCTTCATGAGAAATGTCCTGCTCCTCCTGCTCCTCAGAAACATGTACGCTGGGGCATGCAGCTGCCAGGGGTCTTCATCTTCCCCAGTTTCCCTGGCAGTTGTTCCCTGTCTTCTGGCCAGCCTTGCTTTGGATAGCCACACAGTGTGGATGGCATCCAGACAGTTGGGTGCAGAGGAGGGCTCTGGAGCATCCGTGGAGACCCCCCTCAAGACTTTGTGCTTCTGCAGTCTTTGACTTAAGCTTCCTGCCCAGAATGTTGGATCACAGTCTGGGAAGCCTGGGATCTCCCATCCCTTTTGGGAGGGGATACCTATTTTTAAGGTCAGTGGAAGAGCCCTGAAGGTCAGACATCTCCTTAGAAAGACTTGTCATGGGCCAGGTGGGAGTTAGCAGAGGAAGTCTGGGAGGTCAGAGCTGCCTGGGAGGAATGAGTGGGTCAAAGCAACAAGGGCCGTGCAGATTCCCCATGAGACATGGTCTCTAGTAGAAGAGATGGAGACAGACTCTCTTAAGGTTAATCTATCTATCTCTCCTTCATGCTCATGTCTCTGATCTGGGCAAAGTTCAAGTGTGAGCTGGGCACCCTGGGCCTCAGCTCTGGGGAACCAGGCAGGGTGGAGGAGTTGAGCTTATGGGAAGTGAAAAGCAAAGTCCCGAGCTAATGGTTGAGAGTCAGAAGCCAAGCAAGGAAAAGCTGTTGGACTCCTACAGCCTGTTGGACTCCTTCAGCTCTTGGGGTTTCAGAGGTCCTGAAGAGGAATAGGATCTTTAGAGATGACTTCTTCAGTGCTGAGTCTCCTTTCAGTCCCTGAGATGCCTTATTAATCCTTTGGTGTTTGTAATGAAGCAGGTGTGTGCCTAGGTACATCGTTAATGAATACTCTCCTGTGACCTCTTAATAATTGGTGTGTTTAATTGCGTTTCAGTTGATGCTGAGGCTGGATGTGCAGAAGCGGGGTCTCTCCTCCAGATAGACTTTTCTTGCAGCCTCCCCCTCTCTTACAGCCCCATGGCTCAAATTCCCAGGACCTGCCTCTACTCATCAAGACCACCATCAAGGTCATCCTTGACCAGGTGGAGCCAAATGAGCTCTCTCTCCCCCGCATACCATTGACAGCATCCATCGTCATACCAAATGCTATTAAGTACCTCTGGGAGGTGGCCTCACATTTACATGCACCTTTACATCAGCCAACAATAATGCAAAAAGTAATTAAGGCTGGCCCAAAAGTGATGCTTGTGCCTCCTTTCCCCTTCGGCAGTGTAGTGAGAGGTAATCATCATTGGTTTTCAAGTAACCAGCTTCAGTTCCCCCCTCCCTGGAGGTCTATCATCACAACCTTAACCACCGTTTCTCTATTATAGCTCTGATCCGGTCCCTGACAGAAGCAGAGCTTTGAATAGCTTCTATAACTGTACCCACCCTCATGGAGAAGTGGGAGGAGAGGGTTGGGAGCCATCAGGGATGGTGATTTATTCTTTGATCTGATGTGGGCTTGCACAGGACCTTCTGCACACTCCAGTGCTGCATAAGAGGAAGGCTGGACTCTGTCCTGGGATTAACAAGAGATACCCAGATCCTGGATTTGCCCAAGTCCTCCACGTAGACTTGCACAGCGGCTCCGGCTCAGCAAACATGGTCAGGAGATGTCTCTGAGGGGAAGGGGCCGCCGCAGGGACCGGCAGTGAGAGGCCCACGTGCCTGTGTAAAATCACAGCGGTGACAGGAATTTGTTTGAGAATGGTGTTAATAGCGATATCTTTCATAATTAAGACATCAATTAAACTCTTGAAAATTAGGCGGAAATATCAAATAGCGCATTAACTGGAAAATTTCCAACCAGGGTAATCCTATGGCCTTGTGATGGGTGGGTTAATTATCCCTCATTAAATAGAGCTGAAATCAATCTCAATATCTCTCTATTATTTCAGTTGGGCAAAGGGGATGGGAGTTTATTGTTTTCCCAAATTTTCTGCCTCCTGTACCTGAGGTGGGAGGGAAAGGCTCCCAGACACGAACCTGCACTGTGCCCAGTGTCCCGCTCTCTCTTCCCCCAGCCAGCGCTGCCCTGCACTGGGAGCTCTGCATCCTTTCCCTGCGGGACAAGGGAGAGGACTCGAGGTCCCATCACACTCGTGGGGAGAGCAGGCCTGGAGAAATGGAGCGAGTAGCCCAATTCCCACGTGCCCATGAGTTACCCACAGGCAGCACTGAGGTCTACATCCAAATCTCTCCTGTGGTCCCCGGCTTCCGCCCTTTACGGTAGTCCCTGTGAATCACACCCTTGCACAAGCGTGGTCTGGAAGGGACCCTGTGGATCACCAAATCAGTCCTTTTCTTTGAAGTGACCGCCCCAAAGTGATCTGTTGTTTGAAGAGCATGCAGGAAAACGACAGCACCCCTGGGCAGGAGCTGGAGGCTCCCTCTCCTCTCTCCAGCCTGACCGTCTCTCTGCCAGCAGAGCAGGGAGTCTCTGTTAATCAGCACTCGGCTTTTAGTAATTACATTATTTATTGCAATATGAAAACAGAATAATAATGATAATCGCAAGAAAGGAATTAGCCTGGCCAGAATGAGGCTGTTAATTTTGCTGTGTCGGGTTTGACAGAATCACTTTCTGGAGCATTTTTCTTGGAATGGTTCTGCCTCTGCTAAACTCACTTATTAAAAGCTGGCTGCACTGCCCCTGCTAAGCCATCGTCTCAAGGTCAACACCAAGCACCACTCTACGGGGAGTGTAGTAATGCAGGGCCTGAGGTCAACAGATGAATAAACACACCTTTCCCTTATTATAAATCTCTTTTATCCCATGTGCTCTGAATGCAGCCGCCTTCCTTTGGCTCCAATTTGCAATTTATATGCCAGTGTTTTCACTGCTGGAAGAATCAATACACCTGGACAAGACTTGAAATCAGCAGGATCCAGCAGTAGCCAAAGGAAAAGGCTGGAATTTATTTGGAAGGTGAACTCACAAGCTTTATCTTCAAATTAAAATCACGTGGAAGAGCTTGGGGGGGGGAGGGGAACACAGCCCCAAACCACTGTCTGGGGCATGGAGACCCACCATCAGGTCCAGTGGAGTCTTGGCTCCCATCCCATCCCATCCCATCCCATCCCATCCCATCCCATCCCATCCCATCCCATCCCCCTTTGCCATTTTTCCTTGTGGGTCCCGAAAACAAATTTTCCCAGGGCTCAAACCTTCCCTGATTAGCCTGAGGTTGCAGCACCTTTGCTTTAAGTCTTTATGAGTTACTGAGTTAGAAAAGAAAAATATCTGGGTCTGGAGTGGGGAAAGACTGGGAAACATAAAGCTTTCTACATCCTTTCAGGCAGTGGTCCAGTAGCTGTGGCTTCCACCTGAGGCAGTTTTCAAGCTCTAATGAAATCTTCCTCTCCCCCTGAGCAGAAGGCATTAAAAACAAACAAGCAAATCTTAGAAAACTTGAAGGTGGCTTGATTATTTTTAAGCATTTCCAGTGCTGTCACCTCTGGTGATTTTAATTGCAAGTTCTGAGGTGCTGGGAGTTTCTCTTGGTCCTGTGATCAGGCTTTGTTTTGTTTTTGAGAAGTGGGGGTGGAAAATGTAATCTATGAATGCTCTGAAACCACAGCAGCCACCCAGGGTGGGCTAAAGAGGAGTTTCTTCCCACATGTAGTTTTGGAAACTGCAGAATCCTCAGATTTCTGCAGTTTCCAGACATCCATCTTTTAAGATTAAAAATTTCAGCCAATTATTTCAGTTTTGAGTTAAAGACATCTTTTTTTTTTTTAAATTACAGACTTACCATAGTAAGTTTTCTAACCTGAACTAAATGCTTGGAGGACAGCAGGGGTCGGAAAGGATCATAGCGTGTAACGGTCCAGCCCTTCACCCTGACACATGCTTGTCTCCATTTGTTCTCAGCTCCCCCACCCTGTATTTACTTTTTTTTTTCAGCTGAAACCCATTGTTTTGTGTCGTGTCCATGATGGATTTGATGAACCAGCTGGTCTGTTCCCCTTTACAGTTGTACCTGGAGACATACTGTTTGCATTCAGTCTTCTCTACATGAAATTAATCCAATTCATACAATTGTCATATTTTCTTGCCTTCTTCTCTTGCCTTGTCTTGAACTCTCCAGTTGCTCCACATCTTTCCTCTGCCACAAGCTTGTCCTGCTGCTCCAATGGGTCTTCACCCATGCTGAGGAGGGAGGCAGGGTTATCTCACATACCCTATAGGTGTTGATGTTGCTGCCTTTCCTACATCCCCAGAAAGTGCTCCTCTTCCTCCAGCAGCAGGATCTTATTGCAGATGCTGCAACCCATGATCCCTCCCATGCAACTGCCCTCTTACCACCCATAGCCACCGAGCCACCGACAAGCCTTCTGCACATAGTTGTCTCTAGGAAATTTTCCCCAGCCTGTAGCTACATCTAGTCTGGAAAATATTTCTCTTAAAAAAAACCCCAAACAAACAAAAAAAAGGGAGAAGTTTTGGTGAGCCGTGCTTGGATTACCAGACAAAGAATATCTGTACTTTTCTGTTTCTAGGTCCTTGAGGTCATTTTCTGCCTGCTTTTACTGACAGGAGCAGAGCACCCATTTGCAAACTGCAGCAGAATTTCGAAATTGCCACCTGGGGAGAAGGGCGTGAAGGGAACCCGTGCCTCAGGTGCTGACCGCTTTGTGGCAAGTGGTGTGTAGGGGCATTCACTTTTCACAGCAGCCAGGCTGATACGGGCAGTTTAGCAGGGCTTATTTGACTGATTAAATATCTTAATTGTCATGCTACTGTTTTTTTGTATATGGGGAGAGGGGTTGCTACCCTATGCACATGAGAGAACTGACCAGGGTCTCTGGGCTGCTGTCTTGTCCCCCAGAGCAGGAGAGCTGCTCTTCATGCACACATATGGCTGTGTTGGCTGGGTGTGGGCAGGACAGGCCTGTTCTGGGGATCATGGGTTGTCCTTCCTCGCCTCTTGCTCGAGACCTTCTGTTGTATGATCCAGCAACAACTAACCCTGATGCTGGAGACCCTCTCACCCACCAAAGGACATGTGGAAATCACAAACAAAAGTCCCTCTTGATCCACTTTCTTTTTATCCTCCTTCTCTCTCCTGGCTCATGGCACGTGATGAAGTCAGTGTTTAGTCGAAAGGATCTGTATAAGGAGCTACCAACCTTCAAGCAATGACAATTTATCTCTTAAATCAAAAGAAGCCACATCATAAATCCACTTACTTTGAGGTTAGTTGTGCAGAGTGAAATGCAGCTGGCCTTCATTGGGAAACAAAGTCTTTCCCTGAATCCAGGTTAAAAAGGAGCTGCCTTTCAAATGATGTGTTTTGCAGCTTTCCCAGTTACACTCCAGCAATTTAGCTCAGCAGTGATGGGTCCAAGGCATCCCCTGACTAAGCTGCCGGATCATTAGGATGGTAGTGCAATGCCTGGGTAAGACCCCCATTCCCCCGTGCAGGGTGATTTTTTACTTCTTTGATGCGTGATGCAGCTTCAGCTCTCCCAAACATCATCCATGAGTGGGACTAGGTTTAGTCTTAACTCTGCAGCATTTCCAGAGGACCCAGCAGAGCTTGTATTTAATCATCACCTNGATGCAGCTTCAGCTCTCCCAAACATCATCTATGAGTCGGACTAGGTTTAGTCTTAACTCTGCAGCAGAGCTTGTATTTAATCATCACCCGCATAAACCTGTAAAGTGGCAGGTAGCCATGGTAGGGAGATTTTGTTTCACACCATGGGGTCTGTGACGAACGTGACAAGGCTGGGGCAGAACCCAACTAGCCTTAACCTGCCACCTTCACCTCTGTATGAGATTTTTTACTGGGCCAGTGCCCTAGTCCAACTGTGACTAGGTTGTTTCTGTGACGCTGAGGTCTCAGGTCAGGCTTGAAGCACATCTAAGGTGCCTTGCTCCTGATCTCTCAGCCCCACCTCATAGCTTGTAAGTGAGGTTTGCACAGATGTTTTTACTCCTGTGAGGGGACAGGTTACTTCTTCCAGGGAGGACCATAGCCCATGGACAGTGGGGCCAAGTTAACCCTCCTTTGCCAAGGACCTCCAGTCTTGAAGAGGAATGAGGTTCAACGTGCTCTTCCTAGCTTTGCTGGATGATTTAGCAAAGTAGAACTGTTTGCCCAAATCTGCCATGTGACTGTTCATGAGTTGTCATGGGGGGTGAGCCCTGTAGCAAAGCCTCACGTCTCTGCAGGGGTTATGAAGCACAGCGAGCTGTGCTCGTCTTCCCGACCGTGCATGCGGAGAGAGAGTTTTTTCAGTTAAACAAACCCAAAATAATTTTAGCCCAACTGCCATTTGGGGGCAGTTAATGAATCATACTTCAGCCCAAACAAATTGTGTGTTCCCACATGGTAAACAGGAGCACACATTACCCTTGCAGTGATGAGTCCTAGGCAGACCACAACAAAATTGATTTTTCTTGAACTAAGCTTCGCTTGCAGTAAGGGAAGTTACGGTACATAGATCTTGCTATTGGCAAAGCGGGAGCCAGCGTTAGGCTCTTCTATTTGCAATACCTCACTGGTATCACAAAGCAAAGTCTGAAGTGGGTTGGAGGACTCTGGCTGAGTTTTTGACAAGACAGATAGACTGCTGGGAGAGCACAGCAGGGTTACTGGATAAGGACCAATTTTATGGATGTTGCTGGCTCTCTAAGAAAACAATTTTCCCTCCTCTCCACTGATTTGAGGATTCACGAGTCAGGTCACATTCTTACCCCAGCCACCTCCATCTTTGTCTCAGTCTAGTTATGTGCCCCTGTGTAACGAGAAGTGGTAAGAAGGAATTGTCAAAACGTGGGCAATGACTCCAGTACCAGCCCCGTCAGCAACTTCGCAACAATTTCTCTATATCAGCGTTCAACACAGAAAAGGTAAAACGTACACGAAGCAAGGCACTGACCTAAGTTTGGAAATGCGTGCTCTGAAAACATGATCCATGAGATCTCCCTGCCTCCCTGATGGTCTGGGGCCACTGAAAGGGAATCAGGATCTATTTTATTGTCTAATGAAATTTAACAGCCAAAGTTCAGAGCTGATGGTGAAGCAGAGATTTTTTAACTGAAGCCCTGCAAAAATGTGGGGATGGCAGTAAAAGCATAATTAATGCTTATTTTTATAAAATGAAATAAATGTGTTTTCTGAAATTTAAAATATGCAAAGGTGCATTGTCATCTTGGAAGAAGTAACAGGGCTGATGCATTTTAGTTGTGGTCAATTCCATTTAATTTACTGGCCAATCTGTTACATTTTGGAGACAACTTGTACCTAGGTTTCAGACATACTTTTGAGTAGCTGTGCATCTCCCAAGAAAATTTGTTCAAGTTCCTTTACTTTGCATTCAGGAAAACTGCAGCAGTGCATGCAGTTTACTCTAATCTATCTAGTGGTAATGGTCACTATAAGAACATGGAGACCTGGACCGAGGTATGTTTTAGCTGCTCAGCTGTGAATCTCGTGTCCTGGACTGATGTGAAAGTCAGAATGTCTGAAATGCAGACATTACCCACTATCAATCTTGTTGTTCCTCATATGTACTGTATTGATGCTAAGTTGAAGTGGAGATTTCCTGCCTCCTGATTACAGGGTGGATGTAGTCCTAATGTCTATAGCTCAATTATTTGTAAGGTGATCTTCTACCCTAGATTGATGCGTGCTGCCTCCACAGTGAGGCACCACTGTTTGAACACAGTGGGATGGAAACAGTGGAAAAACTGCTGGGTTGTTCTACGTTTATCTCTTAATGATAAGCAGGAAGTGAAAGGGACGGCTTGTTTTGAAGAGAAAGGAAATCACTTGTTCTGGGAGTTACATCTGAGGAGGGAAAACAAAGCGTCAGTTCTTGTCTTGGGAGAAGAAAAAGCTTCTGGCCTGCAAAGAAACCTGCAAAGAAGGGGTATCAGCAGTGTTATTCTTTAGACAAGATGAAGCGTTGATAAAATGAGACATTTCAGCCTGGTCCAGGTTGGGAACTACCTGACTGGACCTACGTCAGCCCAAGTCTAAACATGAGGATGTGTTTGTAGCATTGGAGGTACATAACCTCTTAGCCTCCAGCTTTGAAATGTCCCCCTGCTATGGCCATTTCTGAGAACCGCTTTTTGGTTTTCAGCTGCCCTCCACATAATTACCACAATGTGATCACCTATAAAGCCAGCTCCTTCATCCAAAAGGCTTTCTTTGTCAAGAGCGTAGGAGCACATTGCTCGTGGCTGGGTGCAGACAGAGGAGGGCAGAGCTGGGGAGTCTGGACACCCACTCCCGCGAGCTCAGCAGGATGTATTAAGAAATAACCCTGAGCCTCATAGTGCTTGGAAGGAAGGGGTGATGTTTTTAATAAAAGTGCACATCACCTGTTTCAGATGAAACAGAAAGGCCCCCAAGGGATTTAATTGTATGCAAACCACAAAAGAATGGCCATTAATTTTCTCCCACCTCATAACATACAATTTTCCACTAATATGAAAGCTTTAATAAGACTACCCATAACCTTTATGTGTTTGGTAGCAGTCCAGGAAATTACAATTATCTTGTGCTTGCAACAGAATGGGTAATCCCATCAATAGGAAAAATGTCATCTCGCGAAAAGGTTCCCAGCCAAAAGCCATCATTACTGTATCGTGTAATTTGTCGGGTTGTAGTTAATACAGAGCCATGATCACCTTGGGTAAGGGTTAGGACGTTGAGAGGGAAGTTTTAATGCTCTCCTAATGGAGCCTTGCCGCACGGAGGTTAAAGGAGCCTCGTGCATTACCCCTTTTTGTACAGGTCGTGGCTCTCACCATCGTAGGGGCCAGGCTCCCCGTGGGCACCCGGAGCAGGGATGCTGTTGGGCTGATCATCCCGCATTCCCCCTGCAAGCTGCAGGGGTGGCTGCTGATCATGGCATCGATACGGTACCGAGATTGTTGCCAGAACAGGTATTCTGACAGCACTGATGTTAAACTTGCCGTTTAATTGAAGATCATTTTTCTCACCTTCTGCCTGGCTTTCCCTGGAAGACTGCAAAGCGGCACGCTGTCCTGTTACTCCGTTTCACTAGGTGGAGATCTTTAGTTGTCCGCTAGCACTGGGCTCTTGTTTTTCAGTCTGTGCAATTGAGATCTGCTGAGAAACTCGGCTGATGAATTTTCAGATGCTCTTTCAGATCTTTAATTTTCCTCTGGGATATACAGCTCTCTTTGCCG
Source organism: Anarhynchus alexandrinus (assembly GCA_008711295.1). Classification (NCBI taxonomy): domain Eukaryota; kingdom Metazoa; phylum Chordata; class Aves; order Charadriiformes; family Charadriidae; genus Anarhynchus; species Anarhynchus alexandrinus. Next base: position 173,330 of record VUYV01000630.1, on the reverse strand, counting down.
AGAACATATGGGCTGACAGGAAATAGGTCTTTTTGTGGTTCCACTTTTAGAACATTCCGTGTCTGATTTTTATCATTTATTGACTGATGAGAATGAAAACACTTGAAAGAAGATTTGCCTAACAAACTAATGAAAAGTAAATGAAAGCATAAACAATGAGCGTGAACAGCTCTCTACTACCAACATCGTGCAGTGGAGAGATCCTGATCTCAGCAGCCCGGCCAGAACGCCCCTCCAGAGAGGTGCTCCAGACACACCCTGACCGAAGCAGGACTAAAACTCAGCCCAGGCCCTCTTAAGCTGAGCTGTTGCAGAGTTTTACCATGTCATCTTGAGCTGAAATTCTGTTACTAAAGATACAGCCTTCTCCGGGCAGCCCTCAGCAAGCAAAGTAGTCCAGGCACTCATATTTCTTTCGCGAGAGATGGGGAGCTGAGATTGGCAGGGCCAGCAGGATTAAGCATCACTCTGTTCCAAATTTCTAGCTAGCGATAGCAAATAAAAATGAGCTCCCATGGGTAGAAGGTCAGTGTTTCTCCACAATAATTCTCTCCACTGCAGCCAGTAACTAATTAGGAGGCTAGCTGAACCCTGAGTGTTGTCAGAAGATGAATATTAAATTGGCAAACCTTGGATGCACACAACTAGGTGCCTTAAATTTGACAATAATGTTTCTGGTAAAACAAAAGAGTAAGCGATAAAAAGGTCAAAAGGCTGGGGCAGCCACACAGGGCAGGTTTCTGGACTTTTGTTTAGGGATTCCCATGGAAATTTGGGTGAGAAATGAAGATTCATTGAAAGGAACGCTTTAATTTTTGCCACAAGGGAGCACTGAAATGTTTCTAGATCTTCACTTGAAAACAGAGATGTTCAGCTCGAAATTGGTATTTTGTCAAAAATATTTTAGAAATATTTAAGTTCAGGGGCAAATCTGTTCAACTGATTGCTGAAAGCTCTTCAAGCTATTCTTTCAAAGACTGAAAAATGTCTTGCAGAGGGATATTTTTCAGGTAAGTGTGAGCAAAATGCTTTTGAGTGGATCATTACATCCTGCTTTCACTTAGCAACTTGAATTGTGAGTTTCTGTTTCATCTCTTCGCCCCGTACCTGAGGTCTCTGCTCAATGGTTGGCTGCATTTTTTACTTGGGAAGGTTTATCAGTAGGTAGGAAAGAAAAACAAGCAGAGCTGTGAGCTGGGGGCAGTGGGGAGCGTGGCAGGTTCATCCTAGGGTTGTGGTGGGATGAGATGGTAGGTCTTCAATTGGCCCGGCAGCTGGAGGAGAGGAATGCAGAGAAAAGGAGGCCAAGAGAAGAAAGGCGTCAGAGCAGAGAGAAAATGAGATGAGGTGATTGGAAGAGAGTGGCAGGGAGCTGGGTCTGGGCACGGCTCTAATCTGTGATGAGGCTGCCTGTTGGTTCTCAGGATGGCAAACCTTACTTTGAATACTTGTTGTCATGGGACAGAGTGTATACTCTTCAAAGAAAACAATATTTTTGGGGGAAGATTTTCTTCTTTGCAGGGAATCACTGCAAGCTACAAAAAAGTTTTTCCTTTTCCTTTTTTTTCCTTCTCCTCTTCCTTTGCCCTTGCAATTGCCTTTTTGCTGTTGTCTTCTTTTACTTTCTTTCTATTGTCCTTTTCCTTCCTTGTTTGCTTCCTGCCTTGCACGTTGTCTCCTGGAATCAGCAGTGACGGTTGCATTGAAATACTCAGGCAAGGCAAATGCGTCTGTGCTCTTTGCAATCATTTCTGTCAGAAAGACTGATGGACATGTGCAAATGAGGAAAGATTGAGAAATTACTTTGACTCTGTGCCACAGATTTCCTAAGGAACTGAGCCACAAAGACGCTGGCCTCTGGAAATACAGGGTGGACTATGGATGGGAGGGTGATGGACTTAGATATTTAATTCAAAGCAAGAAGAAGAAGATAGGGAAATGTAACACCTTATTATAGGGACAAAACCAATCAGAGTTCTCCATTTCCCTGTGCTGGGTGTGATTCATGTAGCTAAACACGGGGAAGAGATTAGACTCCCCAGGAGTTACACTTCAATCTACCCTTAGTGTGTGGACTGTCATGTGGCCTCTGGGGAGAGATTCAGCTCCTTCTGAAGGGTCATTCCTCCATCTGTCTTCATCAAAGAAAACCTTTGTATGACCAGATTTGTTCCCTGGGAGTGCCCATCTTTCTCCAGTGACTGCAGGGGGAGCCTTGACACCAAGATTAGGCTAGACAGCTAACTTTCAGACTGGGTAAAAGAAATACCCATTCTGTTGGAAATATATGAATCAAACCCCAAATGGGGGAGTTGTATGTCCAAGGGTAGTCATTAGCCAAATGGCTGGTACTTGGCTACTCATAGTAGAGCTTCTACCAAGACAAAGCAGGTCAAGTCTTTTAGCTTGCTCTGAAAACAAACTAAAAGCTGCCTCAGAACACCTTCAATTAAGCTCAGCATAAGTTGTCAAGCATTGGGGAGTGGGTGTGGGCAGGCTAACTGGTATTCAGCTTCAAACAGCCCACAGCCAGAGAGTTGCTGTAGAAGGAACGTCTGATGGGAGACACAGAGAGGGAGAGCGACCCACTTTCAGGGTTACTGATTCCCAGGCAGTATCTGTCACCTTAGTATCAGTTTCTTGTGCTGCTCTGTGAAGGTGACATGTCATTGTTCCTCTAGCCTGGCTTCCTGCTTCTGGTAGGACCTGCGGAGACATATCCTAATAGATGAGAGTCTGGACTGAAGCTCCAAGAAGGAACAAACCCAGCTCGTGTTTAAGATCCCAGCTGGTTTCCACCAACAGAGAGTAGTTTATTCATTGTGGGTTGAACAGAAGGATACAGAAAATGAAAGTGAAGCTGCAGAATGACTCTCAGTCAGTTTGGTTTCAGAATAGATCTGTACTTTAATGAAGAAACAAATTCAATGCTGGAAAACACAAAGTGAGAAAAGTTTCTTTTAAAAGCCTTCATGTGGAGAATCTTCTGTGCTCTTCAGACCACTTCTTTCTCGTACAGAAAAACAAGAGACAATTAGAAATAAGGCATCAGCTTCAATATGCTTTTGATTGCTGGATCTGTTACCCAGTTGAAGTGGTCCAGTCCTCACCTTCTGCTGCCTCAAACCTCTACTGTGTACTTCTTTGGTAATGCCAATTTAGTGAAGATAAAGTTGGTGAACTCAGAATAACTGGGAGAAATTCTGCTGCTTACTGCACATAGAAGGCCATAGAAGACTAAACTTTCTTGCTGATCTTTGAATAGCTGCTTGGCTACTGCAGCAATCAGGATACAAGCACTTTACTGGAGAAATGCATCTCATGTGATCCTGGGGCTTAAAACAGCTTTAGAACCAGGAAACACATCAGAAGAGAACTGACTGTACAGAGACCCGGATCCCTCCAGAGTGAGACCTCCTAGATCAAGTCACCAGGGGAGAAACATTAGCATGTGAAAAAGTGGGAGCCTGAGATCTTCCTTCCTTCTCTGGAGTGAAGTAGGAGCAAAGAAATCTCAAAGAATCCCTCAATATCCTTATAGCCAAACCGGTGAGATACAGACCGAATTAAGATGATAATTTGGGTAGAAAATCGGCTGGAACACTAGGCTCAAAGCCTAAAAAGTACAACTGGTGGCTGGTTATTTGCAGCATCCCTTGGGCTGATACTGAGGTCAGGACTGTTTCATGTCTTCATTTACAGCCTGGATCATGGGACGGAGTGCACGCTTAGCAAGTGTGTGGATGAAAGCGTGCTTGCGGGGGAGCAGTCAATACCCTGGGAAGGGCAAGGCTGATCTTCAGATGAACCTCATGAACTTCAACAAAGACAAATGCCAAGTTCAGTGCCTGGGATGCAATAACTCCATGCAGCAGGACAGGCAGGCGGCCAATTGGCTAGAAAGCAGTTTAGCAGAAAAGGACTTGGAGATCCTGGTGGAGAGCACATTGAGCGCAAGTCAGGAGCATGCTGTATTAGAGATGATGACCAAAAGCATACTGGGCTGTAATAGCAAGTGTGTAGCAAGAAGGGCTAGGGGAGTGATTATTCCCCTCTACTGCAGACGTGTGAGACCACATCTAGAAGCTGTGTCCAGCTTTGGACTCCCTGAAAAAAGATATTGGCATACGCATGCAAGTCCAGTGGAGGCAACCAAAAAGATTAGAGGGCTGGAGCATATGACGTATGGAGACAGGCTGCAAGAATGATGTTTGTTTAGCCTTGGGAAGAGAAGGCTAAAGGGGGAGAGATATGTTATTGCTGTCTTCAACTCCTGTGGGAAGATATGAGGAAGACAGCCCCCGACTCTTCTTGGAGGTGTATGGAGTTTGGCTAAAAGGCAACAGGAAATAGTTGCAATGCAGGAAATGCTGACTAGAAATTAGGAAAAATATTTTAAGTCTGAGGGTGCTCAGACACTGGAACAGGAACCCAGTATGGCTGTGGGATCTTCAAAGCTCAACTGTACAAAGCCACGAACAATCTGCTCTAATTGAGAAATCTGCTCAATCTACATAATTTTCTGTTTTGATGATTCTTATCTTGCAAGCACCTAGCAGAAAGCAAACATGAGAAGGAAGAAGAGAAGGGGTTTATGTCTGGATGCAAGAACAGGCTGTTTATCAGTCAGGCTGGGGTATCCTGTCCTTCAGAAGCTCCACAAATATGCCATTCAAAATAGATATGTTTAGTGAAATTTGCAGGAAAGAAGATGGACCTGACACACCAAGGTGAGTCTTTGAATGACTTATCATCATGGATTGGTAGATGCAAAAGAGGGTGAGCAGTGCCTCTTCAAGGCAATATATTTTAGCCGAAAATGTTTTTGGATGAAAAACAGCTGTTAATCATATGGAACAGTTAGACTCAATAAGAAATTGTACTTTTCTGGAAAGAAAACACCTTCAAAAATCCCTGGTGAAAACACTCACTGCTCTCTGAACTCCTGGAGATGCATCAAATCCCAGTGTCCAACAAACGGAACATTTTCCTTGTTCTCAGCTGACCTCAATACGGGCTGCAGGGAGATGGAAGAGGTTTTTGTGTCACTCACCACAGCAGGGCAGGATGTCTGCTAGAAGGATGTAAAGCCAACCATGTCCTGCTGCCCAGTATCCCATAGGGATGTCCCTTAAGGAGCTGAACTAAATGCTAATCTGTCTCTTACCGAGGCTTCACCTTTCTTTTATCCTCAAACCCAGCAGGCTGCATTCACGTAGTGGGACAAGTCCTGAGTCCTACTTTAGTGCCTCTACAAAAGGCCTGCAGGAATTCCCGGTGCTCTGTCCTTCACCCTTAATTTCCCCCAGTGACCTGCCACAACCCTGTAGAGACCATGCAAGCACCCGGCAAGGAGGTGCCAACAAGCTGGGTCCACTTCTCTAAATTGCCCGCCCTTGCCAAAAATCCCTGTCATTGAGGAATAGCCTGATGTCTTCAGATACTGAGATTCCTGCCAGGATTAATTTTCTAGTTGGCAGAGAAGGCCAATGACAAAAGCTTTTGCCAGGAACAGCGGAGAGCAATTTCTAGGGTGGTCGATCTACTATTCAAGTCAGCACCATTGTCACAGGTGGTGGAGAAAGCAATTATACTGCAAACACAAGATAGACTAGAGACCGAGATCTTAGCAACCAGACCAGGAAGGGACAGAATTGGCTTACATGGCCCTGATGACTACATCTTGCTTCTTAACCCTGAAGCACAACCAGGCAGAAGCTCTCCTCCTCTGGGTCCCACCTGCAAAGCTTGCTATAAATCTGAATCCAGGAGTTAGTGAAGCCTGTGAGCCATCTGAAACATGGGTGGAGGAGCCCTCTTCCAATCCAATGTGTCACCTTGCTCCTTCATCTTCTCCCATCCCTTGCCACTCAGTAGTCTGCTCAGGCTCTGTGTAGTCTTGTGACCCAAATGCTGTGGCCACTGGACTCCTTTTTCCCTTTTTCCTGCTGTCCAGTTAGATATTAGCTCCTGGCCAAGGTTAAAACAGGGCAGCTTCCTTGACTAACCTCAGAGCCTAAGACATCTGTACAGAATAACTTCTCTGGCACACCCAAAACCTCCAAGAAATAGCATTTGACCTGGTCTCCTGCCTGCTCTCTCCCTGTCTGCCATCAACTCATTTCTGCCCATTGCTTCTTCTTCCCTTTCGTTCATGAGAAAACCAGGGTCTTAAATAATTCCATATTAGGGGCAGCATGACTAATGTTAGCTTCTGGTGGACAACAAGATGAACATGAGTTGGCAGGGTGTCTTGCATCTATGAAGGCCAACTGCCTCCTGGGCTGTGTTAGCAAGAGCGTAGTGAGCAGGTTGAGGGAGGTGATTATTCCCTTCTGTTTGGCACTTGTGAGATGCATCTGCAGTGCTGTATCTAGTTGAGGGGCTGAAGCACATGATGGCTGTGCTGAGACCCAGGGAAAGGCTGAGAGAGATGAACTTGGTGTTAAGAAGAGAAGGCTGAGAGAGGTGTTACTGCTGTTGCCAGCTGCCAACACAAGGTCATAGAAAAGATGGAGCCTGGATCTTGGTAGAGATGCATTGCAAAAGGACAGTAGGGAACAGACACAACAAAGGGGAGTCTCACTAAATGTTAGGGAAAACAAAAATTTCAAAATGAGGGACAGCCATCCCTGGAGCAAGGGTATAGAGAAAGGTGTTATGTCCATCCTTCAAAGCTTGACTGCATGAGGCCCTGAGCAACCTCCTCTGACTTTGATGGTATCCCTTCTCTGAGCAGGGGTTGGGCTGAAGACCTCTGGCAGTTCACCCTGACATGAATTATTTTAAGAATCTGTGATTTTCAGGCTGTTTGGGGAGAAGAATGATGCTGGAGACCTGATCCCAGTAGGGGTGAGTTCGCTCAGTTGCTAACCAGAAAGGAATTGCTTTCTTGGTGTACTATCCCAGCGTTACACTTAATCTGCACCTTTGCTGCAGGAGATGGGAAAATAACTGATTCATTCATAGAAGAAATTCAATTAGACAGCAGACCCAGCCTCGTGAATATTTAAAGGGCTGGAGATGTGCTGTGAAGGGCATTGGTTGGCCAGCTGTGCAGAAAGTCTTTCCTACAACTTTATGAGGCAAGCAGCAACACAGCACGGAAGAGTTAGACCTGTTTTTCCTCCAGGAAGGGGAGCAGAGCCTGTGACCTACTCTGGGGCTGGGATGGGGAGAGCACGGGGTCCCAGCCTGGGCACTAGCTGAGCCCGACCATGTGCTTAGCACGACCATGGATGTTAGAGCAGGGCTTCCAGCAGGAAAATTTCCCTGCAGCGGCTTTATCTGCAGAAGCAGCTCAACTGCATGTTAGCTCTGGTGTGTTGGGAGCAGAGCTCACACAGTTCCTGGCTGCTGCTCCCCAGTCAGGTCTCGATTTTATATATTTTCATGCTGTAAATGATGTAACACCTCATGGTATGTAGGGTCAGGGGACAGGAGGGAGTCCAGATTTGAGGACGGTGGTGTTTGAGCTCCTCAGCAGGTCCACATCAGCAGAGCCATAGAAAACACCTCGTCCATCTGCAACCTGATGGATGGACTTTAGCCCCCACCTCTCCGCTCAACGGGGCTGCACACAGATGGGCAGTGCACGGCACAGCTTGTCCCCTGGTAAGTGAGGCAGGGTGAGATGAAGGCAGCACAAGGGCTCGCCTGCCTCTGCAGAACTGTCGGCCCCGTTGGAGCAAAGTGCCTGATGCACACTGGAGAGCAGCCCCCCAGGCAGGGCAGAGCCTCTTGGTAGTTCCCTCTCACCTCTTCTTTACCTATTCTTTGGAAATTACAATTTAGGTTGTGGTTTGTTTTTTTTTTTTTTTTTTTTTTTTTTTTTCTGAGCATCTCTATCTGTCTTGCAAGCTCAGGAGAGCAGAAACTCCCCAGCAAAGGAAAAAATGGCAGCTCTCCAAGGACAATGCAGCAGGATGCCCAATGCAACTGCTCCTGCCAGCTCCATCTCCTCTGTCCTACCCATGCCACAAGCACGGCGACCCAGTGAAAAACTGTCCCTGCCAAGCAGAGCCCCTCATTGCTGATACAGCACGGCTGGGACACATCCAGATCTTGTGACCTGCACTGCCAGAGACAACATGAGGCTTCTTGCTCATACAGGAGGGATTTGAGGGCAGAAAGTCCCTGCTTTAGTAGTTGCTGTCAGTGACACATCCAGAAGCATCATCATCATGTGCCTAGCCCATGGTTTCCTCAAGTGACAATCACCATAGTGGCACTGGTGGCACCACCATGGGCAGCAGTGGTTGCTCAGTGTGTTCCTGTGTGGATGCACAACCCTTAGCACCAATCAGTCATAATTTAAACCTTATTCAAAAACTTTTAGGAAATATTTTTCAAGCTGCTGGGGTGACTTTGGTCATGGGTAAGCATGATTTAAAGGTCAAAAAGTTCTGCTGCGTGGCAGAAAGCAGCTAGAAAAACATTACCTTGTGCTTCTCTTTAGGCATCTGGGGTGCAGGTACAAGAATACGGTACCAGGGTACCCAAATGGTCTTTCCAGTGTCTCTGTTTACCCTTCCCCTGTCCTCTATTCACAGCAGTTTTCAGCACCGCCGCACTTCTGATTTCAGAGGAGGCCTGTGCATCAGTCCCTGTGACTAATGCTTGCTGCATGTGGTTTGGTTTGTTGTTGCTGCTGCTGTTGTTGTTGTTCATGATTCTCCCAAGGGAACAACCTGCAAAGCAGTATTTGTGCTCGTAGCTATGTCCACGCTGATCCATATCTGTATAAGGCGATAATAATACAAGCGGTTGTCAGTGCCGGTGAGACCAGTGATGCAGCCAGCCCAGCACGCTGTCCCTGAGGGGGCTCTGCAGGGACTGCCTGGGACGTAAGGACAGGACCAGCACGTGGTCATACTTTCCCAGAGCACTTTCCCAGCCTCCTGAGCTGGGAGGGTTTGTTCCAATCTGGACTTCTAGGACAGCTGCATTTCTTGCAGAAATGAGATTTGCTCTCAGTGAACAAGATCCCATCATGCTAAAAGAGCAGAGCTGTCTGCTTGAATCCTCATCCCAGCAATCTATGTGAGATTTAGTATTTGATATGACAAAGTTCAAATTAGCTGTCATGTTCCTTCCCAAAAATGCCACGGTGCATGAAGTCCTGCCCATGTTGCTCATCCAGATCCACCTGTAGAGCTGTCTGTCAAAGTCTAGCTTTTGAGAAGAATCCTTTGGGATGGAAGGTGCTGAATAACACCGTTATTATGTATCTGCTTCTGAAATTAAAATCAGGTGCTCCAGTGCTTTGGAGAATTTTGCTGTATTGATCTTTGAAGAATCATCTCCAGGGTAAATCGTTCTCCAATTGAAATCTAGGATGAACACACAAATGCCCTTAGCTGGAGAAGGGAATGTCTGGGAAATGGACCTTGGAGAAAAGAAATAAGTAAATACAACGGCTTCTCCTGGTGTGCAGCTGCTGAAGCAGTGAAAGACAGAGAAATACGAAGGACAGGCTACTGTAACATATGAGCTCTGTCAACAAAAGAAATGTCATGTCAGCCTTGGATGAACATACTCAAATCAACAATGGACATTGGATTGACTCAGCTGGTGTCAGGATGTCCTATTAAGAGATGGATGACTTCAGAGGGAGAATTTCTCAATCCATTTATATGAAGGATTCGCTTCTAAATTCAAAAGGAGGTTCACAGCAGAATTGCTTTAAAATTTATAACCCAGCATCTGTATCTCTTTTGTTTCCCCAGTGAAGCAAGAGGCAGTAAGGTGAAATATTCCCAGAGTGTGTCTGGACCTCACACCATTGCTCAGACCCTCCACGCTCAGCAGCCCTCCTACTGCTGGGACCCATAATTCTTGTCTCTTCCTGTCCCTGGCACTTACTCTGGTTGAGCCAATATAATCCAGGGGTAGATCATCATTTCTGTTATGGGCTTGGACTCCATACAACTATGCCAGGGTCATAGGCTTTGAGAGCTGCAGGTATCTTTTGTCTTAGATGGCTTTCCTGTCCTGAAAGCTAAAGTCAGGAGAAAATCACTTGCATTGGCAGGGTGGGGAAGGAGGATGGGGAACTGCCACCTATCTCTGACCTGTTGGGTTTTCACGTGTGCTTTTTCTTCTTTTCCAGTCTCCCAGGCCACCAGACTCGGTTTTCCATTCTCCACTGGTGTCAATTGGCATTAATATGCTAAAGACAACTGGCTGAGTTCACATGGCATTTAGACACCTAAACTTAGGCATCGGTGGCATTCCTCCATCCTCATTTAAGCCCCTTGAGAGTTGGGCTTGGAGTAATCCCGGAGATGCCTGAGTCCTTGCTGCAATGTGTGTGCACGGTAGGAAAAGCCCCGGCAACATGCAGAGCTGCTTGAGGCCTCATTCCTGCCTTACCCCACTGGTACTTGCAACGTATTTCGCCTGAACAGCATAGCCACCAAATGTGATGACAAGAGTGGTGGCAGTCACTAAGGTTTTCATCTGAATTGAGTGAGACTTTGGTTCATGTCCTTGTTAGGGTCTAATCTTGACATGAACTGGGGTAGTAGCATTCTCCTGCCATCCCTTTCCGTGGGAAAATTAGTGCTTACTGGGCCAGAGGGAAGGTCCTCCATGTGCTAGCTGAATGCACCTTGAGAGGGGTGGGGAGGAGAGGCGAGGCGAGGCACACCTGGGCTTTTGACCTTGCCCGATGAATTTACTAAGTGCTTGTGAGTGGAAGGGCTCCAAAAGGCCATCCCACCCCCTCGTTTGGCTGAGCTTCTTTTCTAGCAGGCAATCCCGGACCATTCATTCCCAGTCCCTTATTTACCAGCTGCAATCTCAGCACAACCCGACGTGATGTCAGCAGGCCCTTGTCTTCTGGCCACATCCCGTTTTCCTGACTTGGCTTGTTTTGTGAGTGATCACGTGGTGTATGCTGAGCCGGACTTTCATGGCCTTGGGAAGCTTATAGTGCAGGTCTTTTTGCAGCGGATGCTGAGCACTGCCCCTGCCATTTCTGCTGGTTTTGTTTCATGTGTTAGCCTAAATCTTGGTGTCTCTGACCTCACCGGGAGAGTGTCTGGTGTCTCCACCAGGATGAGCTTTTCATCCAAGGATGGCTTTAAATAGGGCTGGTCAAAATCACTCTTGGAATCAGTAATGCTTTGTGAATTGGTCAGTTCTTAAAATCCTCTTAGGGTTTCAGTTAAACCAGTTTTAAGTCAGATTCAAAACATGTGAACATAGTTTACTCATCTGCATAATCTCTGACTTGCTCTTCCTCTGTTAAAAGCTGAAAACTTCCCCTCTGTTGTCACTACTGTCATAGCTGTTAGTTTTCCTCTGACCAAAGACTGTTGTAAAAAAGATACGGACCACTGCCGTTACTATCAGTTATTACCCTAATAAAAATAGAAGGAAATGCTAAACGGACATCTTGATGGTCTGATTTGGGTTTGGTTTTCCAGTATTTGTGTCCCAGATGTGGGTGATGGAACAGAGAGGGCACTTAATACATCTGCAGGGGAAATCAAGTGGGCAGGCCCGCAGGACATTGGAGTGTGGGATCAGGTTCTCAACAAAATGGAAAGACTGACCAAGAATGGGCTTTTTTTCTGTAGAAAAAGATCTGAGGCTTCAGAGCTAACACAAACACAAGTCAGGAATATCACACTGCTGAGGAAGGAGCACAGAGAGGCTCCGTCCTGTCCCTCAACCCACACCAGGGCAGTGCAATCCATTTCTGTGGGTGGAAGATGTACCCAGCACCCTCAAGCCGTGCCTGGCCTCCAACCATGAACAATGCTCTGACCGTCACTTGGCTGTTAGACAGGCATGTTCACTTCAGGTCTCTGCTGATGTGGGGCTACCCTGAAGCTACACAACACTGTCACTTTTCCCTGGGCAGTGGTGAGACCTCCATCACAAAGAGTGACAGGTTGGACAGGCAGAGATGACCACCTGTGTGACATGGGATCTGGGCACGTGCAGGACAGCAGCTTCCTCACCAGTGAGTCTCCAGAATTCATGGCCATGGCAGAAACAAGAAGCCACACAGATCTCTGGAGGTACCCCTTACAGCTCCTTCCTATCTGTGGTGTTTACAGCTGGCTGCAAACTTGGAACTTTATGTTTTGTTTTCAGGAAAAAAAAAATCATCCTATTTTAAATGCTTGTATGGAAAACGCTCATTCATCTTTCCCCCTGCTCCTTGGGCTCCCCTTGATCTCTCACCAGTATCTCATGTCAAGATCATAGGAAGAGGGAACTTGTTCTTTATACAACCCCATAGGCCAAGCTGCACTCTGAGCTGAGACTAGGCAGTTGTGTGACTTGATCTGCCCCAGGAAATAACTCGTGTCTTCAGTCAGATCTTTTCACAGTTTGGCATTTCTTAGTCTTGTTTTGATGCTCAGAATGAAGGCAGCTGCTCCCAGGAGCTTCCAGATCTGAAAATGATCATGTGCATGGCTCTTCATCCCGCTTTTGCCTCACTGCAGAGTATGAGGCTTTACAGGCAGTCTAAGGGCAAGCGACAACATACAACACAGCAGTTGTTACCCCCTCTTAGGAAGGCATCTGGAGGCACAGCCGGCATCCAGATCTTTAGCTTCCTTCCGACTGCCTGGGAGGCTGGCTCTGTTGCGCTTCATCTACACAATAACAAGATGTTAATAACGACTCGGTTCTTCCCGTAGCTCGTCGCCTGTTGCTGCCGTTCGTTGCTGTGTGCGCAGGTAGTACACAGGCATCCCCTCTTGTCCTGTGCTCACTGGTGGTAGATGCTGGAAAGGTCTCAGCTTCAAGTCTCTCACTCGGCGGGTGGGCATGGGGCTTTGGCTTGCCCAGGTCAGAGGATGGTCCTGGGGATGGGGAGAGCTGTCACCCAGAGCATCAACCACCCCCAAAAAGCTCATGTATTGGCTTGTAGGCTGTTCTGTGGGTGTAAGCCCCACGGGGAAGCAGAGGGGTGGTGGGGTCTGTGTTAACCTTCACATGCAGGGGGATGCGGTCCCTCGGCGTATGTTATCCCCGTGTCTCTTCTGCTCGCTGGTGCATTGCCTTTGCTTGGTGATTCCTCTCCTGCACCAGACGTGGTCTTGGGGTCTGTTCCCACATGACCATAAGAAACTAGAGCTGTCCCACTCCAGATCAGAGGATGGAGATTTATTACTGTACAGTTGCTACTTGTGTTGGTGGAGAAACATCCAGGCACTGCCAGGAGATCCCTGTGCAGAAGATGTGGAGTGGAGGCTGGGCCGCTCTGTCTGGCCTCTCTCATTTTTACCTTTCCTCCCCAAGGGGCTGATTGTGGAGTGCAGAAAGGAAGTGCAGACAGCAGCTACACAAGTAAAAAAATAAAAAAAAAATAATAAAGCCATAGAAATCCTGATGACAATTAATGTGTGTTAGAAGTTATGAACTGAAGATAACTGTCAAGCTGAAGCACCTGGGAAAAGCTGTGGCTGGCACAACAAAGGGATAATAAAGCATAAATTTTGAAATATATAAAGAAATAAATCTGTTATGAATTTGGGAAGAAGCGGGGTGAATAGTACATGAGGATGATGAACTATTTTCCGGTACCTTGACAGCTAAGGATGATGTTAAACAGTATTTGTCATCAGTGAAAATATTTTTACCAGCAAGCATAGAAAACCTGTGCTGAAGAGTCCTGAAAGAGCTGGTTCCCTTGGCCAAGACTCTGAACTGCCAATAGGCCTGGAAATGCTGGGGGCATCGCTGAAGGTCAGAAGAGGGCTAATGGTCTGCCAAACTGCAGATGGGCAACTGCCTGTAGGCTTGAGAGATTGACCCCAATCATAGAAACGCTGTAAAAGCTGAGATGAGATTCTGTCAAGAAAGAGTGGGAATATATTAAACACTAGTCGACAACCTTAGAAAAAGTAGGTCTCATCTGACTAACCTGATCTCATTTTTTTTAATGATACACAAGTTTGATTGATAACGATATCTGCAGAGGTGTGGTAAATATGTTTCATAACACAGATGGAAAATGAGTTTCCCCCAGAATTAATAAAGCCCAGGACAAGGGGATGAGGGATCCAGTGCCTTCTAAAGAAGGATGTTGAAGGAAGAATATCACCACAAGGAGATAGTTCTCATGGGGTTCCAAAGGAGACTGGGTTTACTGGGTATTCCAATATATATATTTTGAGTTATATGGTAAAGACATAGCTGTAACAGTTTAAAGGTTGGACAAGGAAATATGTCTCTGGTTGCCTTCCCAGCCTGGCCACATGATTTCTTGAAACACTGGGCAAATAATGTCAATTTGCTATTCTTTATTTTTGCCACCTGTATGCCAGAAATATGTCTGAATAGGAAAGGGGAAGATTAATGTTCACATATCCCTGGCCTTAGGCAGAATACGCTCCACAGCCTGGAAAACAAAAGTAGGGACATCCATGTTCATTCCTGCTATATGAAAGCATACCCCAGTCCAACCTGCGAGCAGCAATGATGTTCAGTCCTACTTTTCCACAAACTACAGCTGTTGGAGATTAGTGGCACACATGGTGGCTCCGCCAGGAATTGATTGTCCTGGAAAGCAGGACCCTGACCTTGTCTTGAGGGTCAGCGAAGAGTAGTGGTAGCCCAAGGCTGTTTCAACAGGGCTCAACCATCTGTGGTCATCTTCCTTAACTGTTGGTCTGCAGAGATGACGCTTACTCTGTGTGAGATCGTGAGTTTATGTATCATGTATCCCATGCCCTGTTTCTTCCCCTGTTCCTTCTGCTGAAGGCACTAAAGATGGCACTTGTAGTGGTGCCCTGCTTTAGGGTCCAGGGTAGGACTGGCCTCCTTTAAGTAGGAGTACACAGTAACTTCATGCAAATGCCTTTTCTGCTTCCACTTTGACACTTTATTTGTCACTGTCTCGGGGTTGCAAAAGCTTCAGCTCAAGTGACCTTTTAACATAGAATATTTTCTTCTCTAATTTCCCATAGCACTCACAAAAGCACTCTGTACCTTTGTAGTTGCCATCAGTGTTTGTGTAACCTGGTAGGCTTACTCCAAACGTACGGTATTTTAGGAGGTTTTCAGTCCCAGTTTCAAGGGTGCTAGTAACACCAAACTGGACTCTACAAACCTCTCAAAGGTCCTTTTAAAGAACGTGCTTCCTTTTCCCACCCAGCTGTTGGACCACATTACCCTGGGCTTGGTGCAGGAGGCTTCGCACCGAATTCCTGCAGAACATGTACTGACAGGGCCCAGTACTGTCTGCTGCCTGTCACTGCCATGTCTAGCATTGGCTGTCCCCCATATACATCATGTGTGCACCAAATGGCATATTTAGTAATCACATTCCCTAATAATTCCAATTCTCACTAGTGGGAAAAGCAACACCACTTTGATTTTCCTTTGCATAACCAAACAACCCGGGCTAACCACAAAGCTGATTCTTTCAGAGCCTATTTACCTGCATAATGTCACAGTTTGGAGTTAGTTCTATCTTCCCTTTCTACCTGGTTTGTAGCAGTATCAAAAATTGTTTTACGTTTCCTTTGTAGCATTTGTCTCATTCCCAGGAATTCAATTTCTCTATCATGATAATATTTTTCCTTAGTTCTGCTTTCTCTTTATCTCCCTCTTTTCTTTCTTGCTTTGTGAAGTTATGTCCTTAGCAGTGTAATTTCTGTCTGAGAGACCCGGGGCAGGATTCATCCAACAGATTTAGATGTCTTCAATGCAAATATTTACTTCTGAGCTAGTCCAGATTCCCTTTATAGTTGACAGAAGCTCTAGGTATTTTAATGTACATTCATCTCATCCTTAGGTAGGTGTCTATGTTGGGGCAGATGAATCATGCTCCAGAAGTGTCTGTTCTCTCCCCCGGTTGTCAAGGGAGTTGAAGGTGACTAGCTCAGATGTTGTTTTCTACAACGAGGTGACACGAATCCCACTCTGTGTATAGGAAACATTCTCAGCCCTGAAATGAGTATTCTGCTTCCCAAAACAATTGCCAAATTATCCTCAAAAGGTTTGGTTTTACCTCTCAGTCGGATCATAGAGTCCAACAGTAGAAATGATCTTCCCATCATCTGATCTGAATTTTAGATCTCTTCGCTCTGACTAGGCTTTCTCATCCATTGTTTCGGCACTTTCAGATGCAGTGGGAAGTCCTACGCCACTGGCCAGTGCTGAAATGCAGAAATAAAGACTTAACGCCTGTTCTGCGTGATGGCCTGACCACTGTAGGCAATTACAGCTTGAAAGATTTCTGCATATAATTTTGTTTCTTTCTTCATCCTTTGGGCTTTCTTTCTGCTTTGGTACTGTCATTCCTTCAGCCGTAAAACGACTGTGTTTTTTTGCAGGTATTACACCTCTGTCCAAAAGCTGGCATTGTCTATGTTGTTGGGTTTATTTTTTTTTAAATATGAACAATCCTTCCTGGAGCTTCTCACAGACTTCTGTAATTGTTGTTGTCCTGTCCTTGAGATACACTCATCTGATTTTCCTCTGCACACTCCTTGCATTTCGATAACTCAGTCACCTGCAGCTTCATCATCTTTCCCTCCTGAAGTCCTTAAGAAGATCTGACAACCAGCAACCTGCTGCAGTTGTGCTAAATTTAAGTGAGGACTCAGTTTTCTAGGGTTGGATCCCCATTGTAATTGTCTCAGATTCAGAACTCCACAAAACTGGGACTCAATCGAGAGTCTGCTCTTTGCAATCTTTTCAATTGCTCATATGACACTTATCTTTCGTACTGCTGTTCTTCCAGTAACAAAATTGTGTTTTGTTCATTTTTCAAGTATCTCAATTAATCTTCAAGAAAAGACAAACTCTTCCTTGAATTTCTTCCAATTATCTGGCACATTACTGGAGAGAATCAGCTGCGCTGATTCTTTGCTTCTCCACTGTGCTCTTCTCTCGCCATCCGTTCCTCTATTGTGTTTCTTTTGTGTGCATTTCTATACTTTGACCTCCTTCCCACACCACGTTGGGGTCTGAGGTGAAGGTTGAGGAGATGAGTCAAACAGGAGAAGAAGGAATTTGTCAGGGAAGGAGAAATTTCTCATGAATTGAAGATATTCGGTTGAAACAGTTTGTCTCAGCATCCTGGTGAGCCAGTTGCCTCTGCGCAGCAGAGATGAGGAAAATCATTTGCAGTGAGAAGGAATGAAGGTCATTGTCTTCAAGAATAATAATTATATTTCCCCCCCTCAAAGTCAATATCTTCTAGGATATGGCAATAAATACCATTATGCACTCTTGCACTTCATGCTACTAACAAGAATGAAATATTCTCTTTATGTGTATTTATTTAAGCAGTTATAGAGCTTAACATACATTTACAAGGATTTTTAGTTTGCAAATTTTACTAACATTAAATTATGCATTTTTAATTGATGATTTGTGTCAAGCTCACTTGAATACAAATTAAAATTCAATCAGAATGCATTGAACTAGTATTGTTAAATGGACTTTAAATTAACCGGATACAGGGAAAAATCTATCTCAACTTGGTCTGCATTTAAAATGGATTTATCAAACATTTGCGATATTGTTTGCAAAGATGTGTAACCAGACAGTTTCTTGTTACCATGTTCTTCAAAACTTGAGAACTAGTAGAAGTCGTCCTGGGACATCTACGCTCTTCTGCAGAGAAACTTGCTTGGTTTCTTGATAAACATTGCCAACTTTGCCTGCTCTGGGCAAGACTATGAAGGCCCGGTGCTCCCAGCCCCCCCGGGAGAGTCTCCTTCCTTCGCCTGCACTAGGAGAGCTCTCACTGACTCCTCGGGTCCTTGGCTGCAAGGATCTATTGTGAATTTTAAAGATAGTTTTAATTTACTAAATTATAATGTAATTACACCTTAGGCCTACATGTCATAACTTTTATTTTAATAGCTTAGAAAAGTGTTTTTTTTTAAATGTTCCCTATCTGCGATGTACAGAGAGTGGGGTCCATTCACTGAAATTTAGCACTTGAAAAGATAAGGATCGAAATCTAAGTCCGCTGTTCAGGAGTCCCCTGTGGCCACTGGAAGGAGGCAGGCTCCCCTTGGGGTGGAGTGTCTCATCCTATGGCAGATGTGGGAGGTCACCCTTGAGAGAGGCCACTCACTCCACACTGGCTGTTAAGACAGCTTCGCCCTGGGTGGACCAGAGGCACCCGAGGGTTTGTTGGGTCCAGCATGGCCCAGGGCCTGGGAGACATGCACTGAGGCAGGAACAGGAGTGGGCTCCTGAGAGGACAGGTCTCCCAGACTGGGTGGACATCTCCTTCTGTTGACTTCGGGGTGCCACCACAGCTGGGGGCTGGACTCTGCGTGCCCCCTCGGCTCGGCTCAGAGCCTGCTGCGCTGCAGCAGGTTGCAGGAGACACCTCGGTGTTGGCACAAAACAGCTGTTAATGCAACTGTTACGATGCGCTCTGCTAGTGCTGGGTTGTGATGTCATGACCGGCTTCACCTCTGCTGACTCAGCTGTTCCAAGGGACCCGGGAGACCCTGGCAGTGACCGCCCATGGGTTCAGCTGATTGATTGAGTGAGCAAAATGTTCAGGCCATGAAAACCATTTCAGGAGGTTTCTATTTTTTGTGCCAGACCACTCTCCCCACCCTGCTGCTTTGGTGGTGGTCCAGGAACCGGGCTGAAGGCTCTGCACGCCTCAGAGGGTTTCTTGTACAAGAGTCCTTTTATGGCAGTGACTGAAGCATGTCAGGGCAGGCATTGGCATTGTGCTGCCTAAAGAACAGTGGATTGAGCTTTTTTAATTACATGTCATAAACTGACAACAATTGCTAGCCTGCAGACCAGGGGATGCTTGGTCAAACATAAAAATCTGGCCGGTGTCATATCACCTATAGACAGGCCACAGCAACCCGACACAAAGCACCTGCTGAAGTGGAAAAGACTCTGCTACACATGACAGACCCTGCAAGAGTTATGTTTTAGGAAGCATCCCTGCCTGCAAGAGATGGGAGGAAATGAAGTACTTGGTTGAGAATTGCTGAGCTCGGTAAGCAGACTTTCCTTTGCGCAAAAATCCCAGTGCTTTCATCTAAACCTCTCATGAAGGACTGCAGGTTCTGTCTTTAGAGGATTTATTTCTTGGTAACACTTTGCACTCTCCATTTTTCATGTTCTTTGGGAATTCAAAGGTAGAAAATGTTTTGAAGGAGATACCAAGTAATTCTATTGGATAATTTTGGTGCTTAATTAGATGATAATGTCTTTTCCTCAGTGTGGCAACCTATGTTCTTTATCAAATGAGAAGCCTCTTCAAAGAAGTTAGTTTGGGAATATTTTGTAATAAAGATGAATATTTGTATAATAAAATCAGTATATCTGTGTCCTGTGAGAGAGATACTTAATATATGAGTTTAACAAGGTCAGTTAATGCTGCAATTGCTTACTAAAATAAGGAGCCACCTATGTGTAAACATTAGTTATATTAATTGGGGAATTACTTAGTTATCTGACGGTGCTTAAGCAATTTTCTTACCAAACTCAGAAAGACCAGAGAAACCTCTGCAAAGATAATTAAGATGAGACAATGCCTCCTTTAATGATCATTCACAATTTAGACTTTCTTTAATAATTAATTATGCTCAGAAAGATTATTTTGAGAGCTGATGGACTTTGTATATAACACAACAGCCTAATTTAATGCAGAACATCAACTGTCTGTTAAGATCTGATAAAAGTGAATGCAGATCTCGGAAAACAGCATGAACATGGAAAAAGCCCCATTTTAAAGATGTTCCAAGAATTTCTTGCAGAAATGTCTTAGGAGACCACCCCAGATTTTGTGCTGAGGCAATGAAAACGGTGGCTGGAGGCATTTCTAACACCTGTCTTGGAGGTGTGTCCTTGGTGAGCTTATGAAGAAGGAGAATGAACCTCCCTGAAGCTGCATGCAGCAAACTCCTGAGCATCCCTCAGCCTGCGGAACGGGTATCGCATCCTCCACACCCTGCGAGGAGGCAGGGTGTGGGCACGGGGCAAACTTCACCTCCGGAAGCTCTGGCTTCAGGACCAGGGGCCAGAGGTCACTGCCGGGGAATTTGTGCCATTTTGCTTGCAGTGGTTTAATTGGGATGTCATGATTTACGGAGTTAGAAGCTCCCCTTGGCAGCAAATTGCTCGGACAGGGAGGAAGCTGGGATTCCCCCTGGTGAAGGGGAGGCTGAGGGGAGACCTAACAGCAGTACCACATGGCTCAATGGGGGGTTATAGTGAGGACAGAGCCAGCGGGGCACAAGGAAGGGACAGGAGATGGTGGTTAGAGATTGCAGCCAGGGAATGTCTGCAACCATGAGAGTGGTTAAGGGTGGGAAGGGTTTATCCAGAGAGGCAGTGTAATTTCTCTCCATCCTTGGGAGTTTTCCCGACCCGTGACTGACCTGACCTAACCCTGCTCGCAGTGGGATGCTGGACTGGAGGCCTCCAGCGGTCCCTGCACACCAACACTTCCACGTTTCTGCAATCCTTCCACAAGCATTGAAACAGTCTGTGCCTACCCACCAGAGCATCCCTTCCAAACTGGAAAGCTGTGCTCGCCACACTCCTCTGCACTTCTTGTAAACCAGTGACAGTACAGACTAACCACAGGAATTTTGGTCAAATCTTCACACCTCTGGGGAGAGAAGGAAGGGTTTCTGCTTCTCTTCAACACATGGAAGCACTGAGGCACAGAAAGATGAAGGTCATCTTTCCAAACAGTGATTAAGCCAGGGACTGAAACTGGGAGTCCTGCTGTCCCCGGGAGGCAAGCTTCTGCTGGCAAAAGAAACAGGATCCAGATGTCCTGTCTGTTGAAGGATGCACTGTAAGCTGCATTTTGTACGCCAACTTTCACATCACTATCAATTTCCTTCTAATTAATTCAGTCCAACAACCTTATGGCAGCCACTTCATGAAATCACTAAAAACATAACCAGGGGCAAACCTTTACCTGAAGGTCCTAGTGACTGCGCACAGTGGCTCTGCATCTTCCTTCAGTATCCTGCAATGCTCCCGGATGCTGGAAAGGCCGTGAACAGCCTGGCTTCCAAGGCAGCGTTTCCAAGCGATGCACAGGGAAGGGTCCCTCGAGGAGAGGCAGCCTTGGCTCCCTGGGGCTCCCTCTCCATGGCAGAGCCATGGAGGCTGCAGCTCTCGTCTCCCACCTGGGGATGAATCCCCGGCGAGTCCCCGCTGCGGGCAGGAGGCCACGCCGGAGGCCGTGTGCCCCTTCGCAGAGGCCACTGGGCGAAGAGCATAATGGTGTAGGCATGTTCTCTAATAAGGAGGCAGTTTGTGGTGTCTGATAAGAACTACTTTACAACAGAACATAATCTACTGTAACACTTTATTATGCCTAATGCAATGGGAGAGTAAACAGGGCTGACGAGAATTAAAATCAATTGCATTCTCTTCTCAATAGCGGTATCAGTTTGTCGGTAATTACTTGTTTGTTGTCTTCATTGTGAATCCGAACAATTCCAAGGTTGTTAATGCTCCGAGAGAGAAAATGAAATTACATATTCAATTTATTCTGCGCAGAAACAAATTACCAAGAAGAAAAGAGGGGATTTATTTGCATTCCTGCGGTGGAGTTGGTGACATCCTCTCTGATGGAGCTGCCTCCCCGCTGGGTCCCCGGGGACTTGGCAGTCACCTCCCAGCCGCGGCGGGTTCCTGCCTGGGCAGGGTCACCGGCGGGGAGCTTCCCTGGTGCCCAGCTTGCGGGAGCTCTGCACCCCTCGCCCCTTTTCTGCAGGGAGAAGAGGCTCTTTGGGGGTCCCTGAAAGCCCAGTGCTGGTCTCTGAAGTCATGGCGTGATTATCCAAAGAGACACAGATGGGACTTTGACCCAGATGTGCTTTGTGATGTCCAGAGCAGCCCGAGCCCCCTCTCCCTTGCACTGGTGTCATGACTTCAGAAGCACTATCTGTTTTTCTATGGGGCCAAATATGTGGGGATACAGGGATAAGGGAGAGTGTTTCTGCAATAGAGTATTTGAATTAGTTTAAGCTCTTTACTGCAGGAAGTGGTTATCTTTATCCAGTTAATTTCTACAATGCTTAAATTTATCTTTCTGCAAATCTGACTTAAATATTAATGATGCTTTGCATTTCTAGTGCCTTTCATCTGATGATCTTAAATGTACCTCTGGAAGAAAAAGTGGTTGGGGGGTGGAGATTTCTTTTAACACCTTAGAGATGATAAAATGCAACAAATCATTAGCCTGCTTCCACTCAAAAAAAAAAAAAAGGAGGCTACTTTTCACCCTCTTGGTGCCAAGGTCCAGCCTCAGAGAGCCTGTCGTACGGTCTGATGAGCAATGCAGAACAGGACATCTCAGCTGAGGAGGGCACAGCACTTTAATAGCACCTCTTATAATTAAATATGGATGTTACTTGAGCTGAGATGTAATTGAGTGAGACACCCAGTGAAAAAGTGTCTGTTCTGGAGAGAAGGTCATTTGTTTGGTGGCCAGGAGCAGAGAGTTGGTCTGTAATGAGAGTCAGGACAGCTTGGAACCTGTTTGGCAGGAAAAGTCAGTGTACGGAGCAGTAAGAGACAGTCAGGGAGAGGGACATCTATTCCTCTGGGAGGGAGAAAAGGTGTTAATGTGTCATCCAGCGGGGGAAGGAGCTGGACACCAGCACACCCGGGGCAGAGGGACGGGGTGTACGTTCATTAGGGGCAGTGCTGAGGAATGAACTCATAACACTTACCATCTGCGGGTGGGGTGGGAGGAGGGTGACGTGGTGCATTATTAAGAAAGGAAGTGTCGATTCCATGCTGGCAGAAAGGCTGTTCCTCTGGCCAAGGCCCATCAGAGCTGAGGGGTGTGTGAGGGGCAACGCTGAGTAGGAAGTGGCACTTGGAGACTTTGCATCTCCCCGGATGCTGCAGCTGAGGTTGGACTGGGACGTGGCTGCAGCCAAGTGGTGCCAATAGGCAGCTGTGCTAGCCAAGCTGCTCCCAGCAGAGAGAAGAGCTTATCCTGGCCCCTGCACGGGTGGCAGAAGTGTACCCAATCCCTGCTAAATCACACCCTCCGTCCCTTTTGCAATGGTCTGGCTCCTGGAGGTCTACTAACGCCTGCGCTGATGGGAGCTCTGCACAGGAGTGGTTGCTCTTCGTTCCCTCTCAGGGTGCAATGACTGGTGGTGGCTGATGATCCGTCAACTAGCAGGGAGCCACTGACGGCCTGAGCCCTGTCAGGTGCTTGCACTGATTCAGGAGCAGAAAGCAGCACAACCCTGAGGTTGGAGCGGCTGTTAAAGCAAAGCAGCTGCAACGCATTGAGTCTGCTCCAGGCCCAGGGAAAATGACAAAAAGGGAGTGTTTGCCAGAAAAGAATGCAGAACTAAGTGGGGAAAATACATTTTAATGAAATGCAAATATGTTTCCCAGCATCTAGGAGAGAATTAGAAGCATAAATAAATAAATGAAATCTGGGAGGAGGCATTTGGCACCAGACTCGAAACTCTGCTTAAAGGGACAGTCCCAGCCCATGCTGCCTGGGCAGTCCCCTGCCTGTCCTCCTGCCACCCCACTTCACAGGACATCGGGGAAAAGGAGCAACCACGGCTGCTGGCTTTGCAGCTTGTTATATGTGTTGCCAGCTGTCCTAGTTTGGGGTAAAATTTTGGGGACCAATTTTGTTCAGTAACTTTACTTCTTAGCTCGGCCTCTTCTAACTACTGACATTAACAGCATACAGTGCAGACAATGTTCGCTCTCAGAGTGATCAGACCTATGTTTATAGCTGGTGCCCAGGCATGGTACGCAGAGAGGCTCCTGCTTATACTTATTGCTGTAACAGCCAAGGGCAGCTCAGTCTGTTACTTGCCCCGTTGGAGGGTCGGAAGCAGAAAAGCGCAGTGGGGTCCCACCTGCAGGGAGGAGCGGACAGGACAGGTGACCCAAAACTGACCAACAGGGTGTTCCATCCCATCTGCATCATGCTGAGGGATGAAAGGGTCAGCCCTCTTTCTTCAATGACCCATGTCCGAGGAGGACTCTGTTCATCTGCCTTTGATCCCCATCCTAAATGCAGATCCAGAATCCAGTTCCCATCCATTGCTGAGTCCAATCTGGGACTTCCCCAGTGCCAGCCCGTGACGTGATTGTCATCCTGGGAACTTGATACAGTTTTGTATATATTTCATTATTTTCTTTTTATTTTATTATTAATATTTCATTAAAGTAGTTTAGTTCCTTCTATACTCCTAAGTGTCTTTTTCCCTCCTCTGCCTCTCTCTTTGAAGACAGGTGGGGGGAGCACTGTTGGTCCCATCTGGGGTCCCACACGTCCCCAGTGGCCAGTTTGGCCTAAATCACTGCAGCAGCACCACATTTCTGAGGACTCTTTCTCTCCTGGTTGAGCTTAGATGACTTTAAAATCTGGCTCAAGGAAACCTTGCAGACCCCGGCAGGCAGAGGAAAAGCCAATGCACCTTCTCCCTCCCTGAGTTCACCCAGACATAGATCCTTCCAACACCATTTGCTGCAGGTTTGACATGGGCCCCACTCTGTGTTTCGGTGCTATGTCACCAGCAGGGCTTTGTGCGGTTCCCCACCTCCATCCCACTCCCAGAAGAGCTTCTCAGGCACCGCAGATGAATCCGTTTGTCCCCTTCTCTCATTTATATGTATTTAGCCTCTACCTCTCCCTGGAGAGAAAGCTGTCTGCTGCACTGCCCGTGCCTCTGGGCTGAGCCATATCTCATCCCGTGCAGCGAGGGATGCAGGATGCTCCCATCCCACCCATCGCTCCCTGCTCCACCTGCCTGGCTGCCCCGGGGCGGGAGGCGAGGCAGGGGCTGGTGGGGGGAGAAATCCTCTCCTGCAGCCCGGCAGGGGCACGCTGCAAGCCAGAAGTGCTTCTTTCTCTGTGTAGCTCCTGTGAAAACGTTTTTCCTCTTCTGCCCTGATTCAGCACTTCTGCAAACCCCATGAGGTGCCTGGCTGGAACTTTAGGCCCAAATAACTTTGCAAGTGTTTTTTTCCTGAGCAACATTATTCTCATTTAAGACTACCCTGTGAGCATAAAAATCTCTCATAATGATTTCCCCGTCAGCTGTTTCTTTTCAAAACCTTTTTCTCCTTCCTAGAAATGCATGACACACTATGGAAATTATGTAAAGCTCCTGCTCTCTGTGGCTATGAATAGTGGTTTCTATTCTGTGTTGGTTTATATTTGGGTTTTATAATCACACTCATATTTTAAGTTTAACCAAGGCACAATTTCTCTAACAAGGGCAGCAAACAAAGGAAAGGAGTTTAAGCTGAGCAAACGAGTGTGGTAGTGTATCCTTCACTTTCTTAATGCTTTCCTGCTTCAAATTATTCCCTGCGCGTTCCATTTAGACAACGTATACAAATGATTTGTAGGAGTTATTCACCCTCAAAACATAATAACGCAGCAGGGCTGTGCTCCTCGTAGCTCCGTTCCTGCTCGTTTCAGAGCAGCTCCGCGCTTTTGTGTGGAACTCCTGCCCATTTGTTCTTTATTAAAAAGAAAATTAGCATGAAACGCAGCTCTCCGCTTAATAGTCTCCAAAGCTGCCTGGCGAATACTTTTGTTAAACCAATACAAATCTCTGCTGCAATTCTGCTTTCCTAAATGGAAGAGGCGCATGGCGTAAATTTAAATGTTGACCGTGACCGGGGAGAAAACAAGGTAACTGTGCTCGGTGTCCGTGCGTTATTAGTGCAAAGCAAGACACGGCTCTCTGAGCTAATGGGAGCAGGAAGGAAGCGAGGGCTGGGGCTGGAAAATAGCATCTTCCAGAGCGTGCCCTTTCTAGTTAGGTTGCTGGGATTTTTATGCATTTTGTGCAGCATTTTGTGGCGCTTCAGAAAGTTTTCGCTAGGTCTGCCATAAAAATGACCATCCTCCAGCAAATCAGCCTGTGTACCGGTTAATTCCATCTGTAGATATCTCTGAGTCTGGGCTAAAGGTTCATTGCACCACGTGTCACCAGAAAAGGAAAACTTCAAGCAGGCTTTCTGCAAAGGCAAAAACTGGCCAGGGAGAACAGGGCGTCAGTCTTTGAGTGAAAACTACTCAGCTGCACCAAGGATGCAAGATTACCTGTTTTTGGGGGTTTTTTTTTGATATGGAAAATGGCTTGTGATGTGCCAGAAAGCCAGTGGGCTGCACAGCCTTGCGTGCCTGTGGGAGCTTCAAGTCTTAGGTTTGCCCTAGCCACTGAGGGAATCTAAATGCTCTTTATTTTTTGAATTCTAAATAAATATCTTCTACGCAAAGCTTGTAGGACAGAGAGTAAATGTCCACTTCAAAGAGTTTGGACATTTTTGCTGGGAGTTTCAGTTCTATAAGGAACTGATTTGTGAAAGAACAACAATTTAATGAAAAACTACTTTCATCAAGTTTTTTTCTCTTTCTACTCTTGTCATAAGGAAATTCAAATCTGAAAAAGATCTTTGTATTTTCTTGGCCCAAGTTTGAAGCCAAGTGTGGTTTAGTTGTGCTTTTTATGATGACTTTGGTCAGAAAGTGACAAGCTACCTTCTTCGTTATAAGAGAAATTTTCAGCTGGGCCTTGGGAAGACTCACTCATTTTAATGATAGTTTTACAAGGATACATCACTCAGGACCTAATTCTGCATATTAATGCTGACAAAAGACAAAGCACTTTGGAGCATTTAACCTGCCTCTCCTGCTTTATGCTTGGATTTTCTGCTGTGGTATGGTCAGATAAATCCCTTTATAAGTCAGTGTCCAGACAGATTGTCTGTGTCCCTCTTGCCTTGACACAAAGTTGACAGTGGATCTTTGAAAACCCATTTTGGAAGGTCTGATGAACTTATTCCTCATTCCTCTTCCCTTGTGTAAGGACAACCCTTGTCCTGAGATGAGACCTTGGAGGTCAAGTGTTGTCCTGAACTCGTCTGCCTGTGCTGTCTCCTGGACTCAGGATGTTGACCTTGCCTCTGCCAAGGGCTAAGATCTGAAAATGTCACTAAATGTAGACTGCACCAGCTGGATTTGGAGCAGAAACATGGGAGATCATCGGGGGCGGGGGGGGGCAAGGGCCAAGGTGATTAGTTAAGGAGGATTAACTAAGAGAAGGAGCTCCTCCTCCTCTCACTCAGCTCAGCTTCTCCTTCTTCACTGGAGACTTGTCCTAGTGGCAGGTTTTGACATGCAGAAAAGATCAGACGAGCTGTGAAGATGCAGTGGTGAGGATGAGAAGTGGGTAGGCAGGCAGGGACATGTCATCTCCTCTCCCTGCTGCCAGCACGCAAGGGGCTGAGATTCCCTGCCTGCTGCTGGTCCTGCAGTTGTCCTTGGGCTCTGAGATCCAGCTGTGTGGGGGTCCTGTATGTGAATGGGGCAGAGGGTTTCTGTCTCTTGAGAGCCACACAGCACATTTTGTGAGGACCTACGTCATAACTCAGCAGAGAAAACGAACAAGTAGTTTCCTTAATGGTTGTGTTAATTACATGAGTGCCACCATTCCCTATCAAAGGCACCTAATCAGGGGAGAATGCTGACTATGTGTTTTTAGATGCCTCATTATGGGGTTTGCAGGGAACTGGGTGTGCTTCAATGAGCAGGTTTATATGATGGGGAGAGTCAGCACATCCTGCAAGTGCCAGGTCTGCCCAGGACAGTCAGGCGGTGACGGGGGCAGGTGAAGTCTGGGCAGCCCCAAGCTGTGTCAGTGCAACTTCTCTATTCCAGACCCTCCTCTGTGGAGCAGCTCAGCTTCTGCAGATGTGGCAGGAGCATGGAGAGACAGATGGGTACGGCGACAGCAGGTGGCGGGTTGTTTCATTTCCCCTTTGGGCTGAAGATCTTCTAACTGGTTCTTTCTGTCTGAATACACACGGCGCATCCAAGGCAAAATCCCCACTGCACAGTTTCAACACGGGCGCTGCCTCGACATGTCAGGCAAGAAGGTCCCGTTTGGGGCCATGGAAACCTTCAGCATTGAGAATGCGGTGGGCAAATCAAGTGGTGTTGCATGCGGAAAGGCACTGTCCCAGGAGATACAGGGACATGAAAATTTATTGCTACCTTTACTCTGCTGGCTCTGAGCGCTGCAGCCTTGGCTGAGATTCCTGAACCCTCATCGGGAAAAGGTGACTGCTTGAATTTCAGCCACTTCCCGCTTGTCCAGTGTGTCCCACAAAGCCTCTGAGGGGAATGTATCCAACATTAGAGAGATGCAGACCTTTCTAATACACATGAAGATCCCACCTGCCTTCGTATTTGCTGCAGGTCTCAGGGGTACCCCCACCCGCACACGTGTGACCTGTGATTCTGCTTCAGCCCTGACTGTTAACAGAAGCTCAGGATGGGAGAACTTTCAGTACCTTGCCTATTTCTCAGTGTTTACTGACTTCCAGCCACAAGGGCAGAAAATGTTCCCTATATTCCTTCATAACAGTCAGGGGAGCTGGCTGCTACCAAGGAGTGAAGGATGTGATCACTGAACACATTTCCACTCATTATTTCTGTGCTTTTTGTACTGTGGCAGATGGATCTTCATTAGGGTGAATGCAAGTTTTAGGTTGAAGCTGCTTTCATTGTTAAAACAGTTCTTCCAGTAACCCCGGCTGTTTTATTGAGATTTACAGGAAAATGACTGGGAAATATAATGACAAAATAAAGATGCCTTTAACTGAGCAATAGGAATGTATTTCCTGCTCTTGAAAGGCCATACACGGCAAGTGGGAAGCAGATTCCAAGTGGCTCTGGGTTAGGTTGAGTAACTGGATAGGGAGCGTAAATCACAGCTAGACAGGCATCCCTAGGATGAGCCCAAAATCACTCCCCAGAAAATTGCATTTAACAGGCTTATTCTCAGGATAGAAACCCCCCCAGGATGCCAGGCTGTTTGCTGAGGGTGCATGGCTGGTGGCCAGGAGGGACGGGCAGTTTGTAGAGGACATCCTGGTGATTCAAATATGACCTAGAAAAATGTCCATAGAAAGTCACAGGTAAGACTGGCTGGGCAGATGGAGGGCGCGCTGCTCCCCACCATGCACAGCGTTCCCTAAGTCACCTGGACACTTCTTTGAAGCCATTTGATGTCTCCTGAGAGAAGGGCCAGGAGCAGAGTGAGACATGAGTGATGCAGGATGCTCGAAGGCTGAGGGTCCGAGAGCAGCCCAGGCTTGGGACTGACACCTGAGGACAGCCAGCTTTGGAGCCTCAAGCGTCAGCCTGGATGGACCCTTCTGGTCCAGGCCAGCTGGTTTGAAAACAGCCCTTCCTTGGCACTTGAGAAGGAAGACGGTCATGCCAGGGATTCCCTTGCCCACATGAAGGCAGAGAGGAGGGGAACAGCAGGGTGACCCAGAGTGACAGTGAAGTGACAGCCATGGCCCTCCTGGTCCCAGTACTGTGGGGGTCACTTTCTCCTGGGAGTTTTATCATTTTATCAGTTTTAGCATTTGCAGGAGCGCAGGCTGAGCTTGCACCCCTTGCAGGTGGCAGATGCAGCCTGGCCACAGCAGAGGACCCAAATCCTGCTTCCCTATTGATGCAAGGGAAGCCAATGGGACAAGACATAGAATCATATAGTTTGGGTTGGAATCGACCTTTAAGGGCCATCTAGTCCACCCCACTGCAATGAGCAGGGACATCTTCATCTAGACCAGGTTGCTCAGAGCCCTGTCCAACCTGGCCTGGAATGTTCCCAGGGATGGGGCAGCCACCACCCCTCTGGGCAACCTGGGCCAGTGTCTCACCATCCTCAGACTAAAAAATTTTTCCTTCTGTCTCGTCTAAATCTACCCTCTTTTAGACACAAATTATTCTCCTTGCTTTCTTCAGGAAGACTGAGTAGTAAAGACACTGAACAGTCCCCTGCTCCAGGCATTATGTTTTCAAAAGCCACCAAGTTGCACTCCCAGGATGGCAGAGCAGAGAAGCTCTCTCCTTCAGCAAGCGATGGGGATGGTCGCTCCCTGGAGGAACATGTTTTTGCAGCCTCTGTCACACTGATTGCCGAGCAGCCCAGCCGCGTGGCCTCCTGGTGTGTTTTCAATCCACTCACTGAGCTGCTGTGGGTTTTGTTTCCATTCAGGATCCTTTGGCAGCCCTGTTATTTTGTGCTCTGCATGTGTCACTCTTTATAAGCTGGAACTGCTCAGTGTTGAGATAGAGGCTGATAAATACTGTAATCATATGTGACTGACTGAGGAAAGAGATTTGGAACCACTTTTTTTTTCCTTCTTTTTTTCTTTTTTTTTTTTTTTCTTTAAGTGTCACATCTTATACTGTTTTAGCTCTCCCTTCTGCAGCCTTATTCCCTCTCTGGAAACACCTGCTGAGGCAAAAAGGAAGGGGAATGAGAATGGTTTGCAAGTCACTTACAACTCTGAGGACGGAGAACATGACAGAGTAGATGCCTCTCTACAATAAACTGTGTCCTGGAGCTAGGAAATCCTCACCCTGAAGGACCTCCCTGAGGTGTGGAGTCATTGACCTTACAAACACATTCTATGAGCAAACACATTCTATGAGCAAATACATTCTATGAGCTATTTCCAAGGGCAAGGCTTGCCATCTGTTTTAGCAGGGGGGGACGTGCAGTCATGCTCTGGGCTCTTCCACATGGGTGGCCTGTCCATTGCTCAACTCTTGAGCATGTTGGTCTCAGGTCCACCTGCAGCTAAGGATTCACTCCAGGCAGAGTCCAGCTGTGAGACAAATGTCTTCAAACTCATGCCTACCTTGTTGAGAGGCTAAGCCGGAAATGTCATGCCCAGTCTCCCACAGCGTTGGCTGATTTGCTTCTGCTCATCTGTACAGTCGAGTTCCCCATTGGAGCCATCACCCAGAAGAGCGATGCAGGCAGACACTCAGAGTGGGAAAGAAAGGAGAGCAAAGCATGGCAGAGCCCTCTTGTCTGCCCTTTTGATGCCTTTTCATCTCTACTCCCTACACTGGACCTGAAGAGACCAGGTCATATTCTCTATCCATCCCGTCTACTTTCTCTTATGTGATACTACTTGTGCCCTGTTTCATTTGTACCTCTTCTTGCCTGCCATATTTCTCTCAAGGCACAGCAGTAAAACCTTGCAGACCATGAAAAACAATCATTTGGAATCACTTTATTAGACACGTAATGTTCATTCTGATCCGAGATGCACATGCAGCCCAAGCGTGATGTACCCCAGTGGTGACACTGGGGAGAGATGCTTAGCGGGGGAGCACTTTGTGGTCAACGAGCTTGGTCTAAGGAGAATCCTTCTGGGGATCTTCTCACAGGTTTAACAGATATTTTAAAACTAGCTGTTGTTTTTATGCTTTTCCGTAATCCCAGTAAAGCTTCTCCACTGGAGGGATGAAGATTTCTGGCAGCAGGCAATTTTTATTCCTTTGGCTGCAGAGAGACACCGAGCTACTTATCGAGCTCAGCATCTTTCTGCACCTGTAGGGAACCTCCCTGTTTTCCATCCATCCTTCAAACCCAGCTTTCACTCCTCTCTGGAACTTAAATCTCCTTAGCACTTCCACACTGATGGGTGTCAAGTCATGTCTAAGCATGATGGTTGCCCCCATGATTTAGTTGCCTCTTTAGGATCTGTTTTCCTTCCTATTAATTGTCTGCACATTTTGTTTGCTCATTTATCCCCAGCTCAGTATAAAAAGGAAAGCCTTTGAACAGGGTGCTGACTAAATACTTCTGGATCTTGTACCTTTGCCTGCTTTGTTTTGATCCCGTTGCACGGAAGGATCAAAACGGAACAAGTTTAATCATGGAAGATGACAGCAACAGCGCTGAAAGTGCTGGGAATGTTACCTCAGAGGCACAACCTCACTCGGGAAGCTGTAAACATGCCTTTCAACTCCTAAAATAATGAAGATGCCTGCCACCTTCTTGTCCTCTTTGATCTTTGCCAGCAGTTTCAACTCCGTGTGTGATGGTGCCGGGGGGGATGTGACTTGTCAGAAGAGTGACTTAGGGAGCAGCATGGGAGAAGGTGAAGAGCCAGTGTCCAGTTCTGGGCTCCCCCTTTCCTGACCACACTGGAGAGGGACCATCCCCACAGAGCAGGGACTTTCCTAGCGAGCAAGTCCTAAAGATCCAGGCTCACCACAGATGATAACACACCCCAGGCAAAGAAAAAGAGCAATAAAGGCTATTGCCATGTCCTACGTCCCTGTATGATGAGGGTTACCTGTGAGGCAAAAAGGCCAGTGGAGAATGCTCATTCCTCCCTTGTCGGAGAAAGACGAAAAATGAAAACAAGACCCAGAGCAGCTGCCAAGGTGCTCAGCCGTGTGGCCTGGGGCTGAGCCGGAGCTGAGCCGTTCACACCCTGCGGCGGGAGCAGGGGCAGTGGGGGCTGCGGGCAACGCTGGCAGGGGGAGGGGGATACCTCTGTCCCAGGACACACGTCCCAGGCGATGCTCAGAGCAGCTCCACGTTGCTCCCTGGAGCGAAACAGGCAGTGAACTAATTTTCACAAGCCTATAAACTACTGCTGGGTAAAACCGGGGCAGATTTGGCAGCAGTGGAAAGTGCTGGCTGTGGTGATGATGGTTATTAACGATGGGCTGTTCGTCTACAGGTGGGAAATTCTTTCTGCAGTACCCTGACAATAAAACACGGTGCTGACCTAAAGGAAAACTGCCCCCCAGGGGTATCTGAGCACCCAGGCAGGCCCTGGCTCTGCTCACCCTTCCTTGCCGATCTCCGCAGCAGTCTGAGAGGAGGGAGCCGGGACTTCGGTGCTGCAGACTCATCCTGAGACAGACCACTTTTTTTGTTAAAAGGGAACAACTCTCATCACCACCGAGCAGGATTCAGCCCTGTGTGCCTCCAGGTGAGACATTTGTGAGCTCATTAGCAAAGCCCTGAGGTTTAGCTAATAAGTGCTGCTTGCTGTTCCAGCATGGGAAATCAGGCTGCCTTTCTAGGCAGATACCTTTATTAAATCAAGCTGTGACCTTCGGGACACTTAGACAGACACAGGCTTCCACTCTCTGCACACAGCAGAAGTGGGTGTCTGCTAATTGCTTCCCCCACGGGTCCTCACATCAAGGGTTATCGTTTTTCTCTCCACTTAACAGTAGTTAGAGAGGAGCTGAGCTGCGGACTCCCGGGCTGCTGCTTCGCACCCTGCCCGGAGCGCCCAACAGGAGAACGTCCTTGCTCTCCCTCGGATGTTTCTGCAAAGCCAACAGCTGTGCTATGCCTGTAATAGTGTCGGTGATCGCAGTAATGCTCGGCCAGGAGGTCAGGGCATGCTCCATCTCACAAGAGTCCCCCCCTCCTTGGATCCAGGGCATGACTCGGGTTTTTTTGAGTGTGGCCATGGCGGCTGAAGAGCTCAACTGGTGCTTGAGCATCACTCGCAGGCAGATCGATGGCAGGTGGGTTTTTAAGAGCTGGCGTGTAGGGAACAGGGCAGAGTGGTTGGATGCTGCTGGAGCAGCTGCTCCTGTGGGCAGGACAGGAGGCGGGAGGGTTTCTGCAAGCTGTGACCCTGCAGGGCAGCCCCAAGGCGGGAGACACTGACACGGCTCGTGACAGCTGTGAAAAGGCCCGGCGATACCGAACATCTGTGGTTAACAGAAATATTTCACCCCTCTGTATCTAGCCAACGTCTGTTTTAATCTTCTGGCTGGTTTGATTGAAGATGGTAACCCTTTAAACCGTGGCTCGCTGCCAGCTCTGTCTTGCAGGGAGTCGCTCCTGATGCATCGTGGCTGCTGGGTGAGAGATGGTGTCACTTCCCATTACTTCAGCCATTCACCAACAAACGGTATTAGGCATGTCGCGCGTGGCTGCCTTTCTCTGGTCGTCCTCCCATTTAGCAATAAAAGCCCGCCTTCGACGGCGGAGGACCCGGCGTTATTCCTCACCTTGTTGCTGGCTTATCATGGCCCTTTGCGACTCAGTTTCCCCACTGCAGGTTAAACCCGCTTCCTTTGCTAGCAAAATATATCTACCACAGAAAAGTGCTACGTGTGGGCAAGGGGTTCACTCTGTCACAGAGATTAAGAGAGCTGGTCAAAAATTAGTAATTGCTGGGGAGAACTAGTCCAGTCTGGTTCTCTCTCACAAAGTTCAGATTCTTCAAGTTTCTCATGGGAGGATATTTTTTGGGGGGGGAATTTTTTTTTACATTTTTTATTTTAAGTACGGATAAATGCTTGTTTTTTCTCCTTTTTGCAATTTTTCTTTCCACTGTTCTATTTTTCTGCAAAACTTTGCCAGCACTGAAAGACTGGCAGATTTATGCAGTTTCAAAGCTCTCTTGTCACTCTGGCACTACACAGCAGTGAGGATTTGGAAAAGGAAAAGGGGGGGTGGGGTGGAAAGTAGCGAAACACTTTCTGCTACCAGAGTAAATGGGTGAGGAAAAGATATTAAAAATATAGCTTCAAAGACGTGTAGAATTAAAAATAAATATAACAAGCATGCTCATTTTTCAGAAGTTTTGCACTGAAAAATATGGATAACCAGCCTCAAGAATAAGGTTCTCCGGCAGATCACAGCCCTCTGCAGCTCAGAAAAGGTCCTTTGCAGCTGGGTTCATTTGTGTTTTTGAAAGAAGTAAAAATATTTACTTGAGAAAGCTTCTTGTCTTGATGTCTTGGTTTGCAAATTGTGTCTGCATGTGGCTGTCTGCAGGTGCAAATAGCATCCTCTAGAACAGCCCTGGCAAGAAATAGCGCCAACTACATTCAATAGCTTTTGGTTTTGTTTTGTTTTGCTTTTTTGCTTTTTCCCCCCCTATAATTATGCCTTTCTGGAACTTTTGCTTTGGGGGCTGATATCTCTTATTTCAGGGAAGAGAGTGCATTGAGGACATATGAACAACGTTGCCTCCAAAGCGTTTCAGGGCATTGAGTAGGAGCAGAACCTGCTGTTTTAAGCTTTCGGGGTGNGGCTGACACTCCTGCCTTGGGCAGGCGACGCTGTCCCTTCGTGCAGGGATCCCTGCGTGTGCTTCAGGCTGTGGTGGTTTGCAGACGACTCATCCGAGCCAGCGAAGCCTGAATTGTACGTGAGGAGACATCACTCCCAGCATGAGCATTTTGCCTATGGATCTTGTAGGAGTCACCAGTTCCCTTTGGCCGTGGTTCACTGAGAAAACAGGAGCCACACCAGAGAGGTTCCCACTGTAACGCCTTGCTGTGCTAGCCAGGCTCCAAGGAGCAAGCTGATGATAGCGGGACTGAGTGTGTTGGAGACATGGGAAGAGGGTCACACCACAGCATTGCTCCAGAACTTGTAGCACCTCCTGAACGAGACACAGACATGAGGCCCCCTTCCCCCACATCCCACAGGAAACAGCCAGTGTATCCCATAGTGCACACAGTGGTTGGTGTGCAGCGTCGCACACAAGAGAAAACTCATCGTCACATTAGTGAGTCTCTCCTAACATTGATTTTTTATTGCTTATCTTAACCCTCCCATTCTCAACACTGCTTTTCTTCAGTCTGCATGAAAACCACCATAATAATTTTAGGAGCATCTCATTCATCTCCCTAGTGACCTTGTGACAGGAGTCTTCTGGATGCATTCCCTACAAAGCTGGTGGTTTTAAATCCAGTTCATACCATACCTCAAACAGAGTTGCGGTGGAAAGGTTAAACTCTAAAACAGATAAAAAAAGGCCTCTGTAGATTACAAAATGTATTGAAGATACCATCTCCAGCAGTTTTTCCTCTTTTTCTCCAGAAAAATACAAGGTGAATAAGCAGCATCCTGGTAGGACATGAATAAACCAAGTTGCTGTCAGATTATGTGGGGGGGTTAATGAAGGACTACAGTATGCCCCAGACTTTCACTCAGTGCCACAAGCTGTCTCCTGGCAGGGACCAGGGAGATGTCCATGTGTCCATGAGATGTAATCTCTCCTCGGCAGGGTGGCACTCATACAGGCTCTTGAAGCATTGCTCCAGGCCTCTCCACTGCATCCTTGAGCTCTGTGCTGCTGGGACTGGGACTTTCCCTGTGCTTCCATACACACCTGCTGCACTTCAAAGTCACCTCTGCACCTCCCAAACTGCTGTCCTCCTCCACCCAGGTGGCGGCTGGATGCATTCTGCCTGTTTTGGCACTATGGTAACCTGACAGTTGTTTCTAGCTGAGCAGGCAGATGGTCTCCATTCAGCTCCACAGGTCCTTCACATTTTTAATTGCACATGGTACAGGCGACAAGCCTGTGCCTGTACCAGGTTTCCAGCTCTGGAGTCCCCAACATTCCAGCTCTGGAGTCCCCAACATAAGAAGGACATGGACCTGCTGGAGCGTGTCCAGAGGAGGGCCACGAGGATGATCCGAGGGCTGGAGCACCTCTCCTATGAGGAGAGGCTGAAGGAGTTGGGGCTGTTCAGCCTGGAGAAGAGAAGGCTTTCAGTACCTAAAGGGGGCCTACAGGAGAGCTGGGGAAGGACTTTTTACTAGGGCATGTAGTGACAGGACAAAGGGGAATGGCTTCAAACTGGAAGAGGGCAGGTTTAGATTGAACATTAGGAAGAAGTTTTTCACTTTGAGGGTGGTGAGGCACTGGCACAGGTTGCCCAGAGAGGTTGTTGAGTCCCCATCCCTGGAGGTGTTCAAGGCCAGGCTGGACGTGGCCTTGGGCAACCTGGTCTAGTGGGAGGTGTCCCTGCCTATGGCAGGGGGGTTGGAACTCGATGATCTTCAAGGTCCTTTCCAACCTAAACCATTCTATGATTCTATGATTCTATGACAAACAACCACTCCCAGGGAGCTGCCTTTTTGATGAGCTCACAGCACCTATGAAACCCTTTGGCTCTTGCTAGTGAACATTGGCTGCTGCTTCTTGCAGGAGGAGATCTGTTTCTGGTCCCTGCAGTGGTCCCTTCCACATTTTCCCTGCTCGGCGGCTGGCTTGAAATGCCAGCGCTTTGTGAGACATGGTTTTTCTAGGAGCTGCCATCTTTAACAGTGACCACACCAGCTGCTTTTCCATTTTCCTCCTGATATACCAGGAGTTTCATCTGGCAGCATCTGTTGCTCTGCAGATATACACTGCTATAGTAAACACTATGTCTCCAAATTATCTAAAGCTCCATGAATACCCCTCAAAATGTGTTTACAGACACTAAAAACAGTCCTGTTTCTGTTTTTTGGCAGAACCTCTGTTTCCATTAAGTAACCAATGTGTGGATGGCACCATGTGGCAGGTGAGCATTTTATAAATGGCAGGGCAGTTTTGTTTGTCTTGTGGCTTGTTTCAAGTCTATTCAGAATCTCATCTTCCAAATAGCTATGAGGAAAAACTGCCTTATGACACCCTTCCCAGGACTGGTCTCCATCATGCTAGTGGTTTTTTGGTAGCTCCTCTTCAGCATACGCTAGTGTACAGAAACACTCTGGTTATGGAAGCATTCCCTTCAGTCTATGGCCCTTCTATGCACGGGCAGTGTCCTAGCCACCTCACGGAGGTCACCCAAGGGCTGTGGGGCTCCCAGGGCGAGCTTTGTGTATGGCTCCCAAGGAAGCCACTGCAGGCTCCCTACCTCCGGAGCCACCCAGGCAATGTGCAGAGCTGTGGAGGGGGACAAGGGATTGCCATTGCCCCAGCGCAGGAGCAGAGACAGGTGGCCTTAGCTCCAGAATCCGTGAAAGCAGAGCCCACCACATCAGCTCTTCGGCAAAACGCTGCGCCGCTCTGGGGCAGCCGAGCGCTCAGCACCCTATGCCCGCCTTCCCCCCAAAACTGATGCCCACACACGCACAGACGCGGCGTTTGTTTGTGAAACAAATGATTTATTGACATCTATGTACAGGGTAAAGCCCCCCGAGGGGCAGGGCGGTGGCTGTGCCGCTGGTAACAGGAGTCTCTGTTGCAAGGCTCCTTGCAAGGGCGACTCCAGCTGCATTGCGTCCCACTCCCCAGAATGCGGTTCTGCTGCAGAGGAAAGGGGTGGCAGCAGTTCCCAGTGCCCACCGAGTAGCGTGTGGTGCGTGCCCAGCGTGCTCAGTTCCACAGCACCAGCTCCCGGGGCAGTAGGTAGGGGACACTAAGAGAGGTCCGTGCGTGAGGAGCTCTTTCGGTGTCCGTAGAAGAGCAGGCCAGTGAGCCGCTCTTGCAGCTCATCGGCGTCACGCATTGCCTTGGCGTGGGCCGCCGGGTCGTGCAGCAGGCGCTGGAAGAGGTTGAGTGGCTGCGCTGTTTGGAGGGCTGGGGGCAAGATGATGTCCTCGGGCACGTCCTCGTTAGCGACGAAGAAGTGGTCGAGGCGTTTGTCTTGCAGGCAGCCGCGCAGGTAGCACAGGATATCCTGCAGCCGCATTAGGAATTCCCTCCTGCCCCAGCTTGACACGGGTAAGGTGTTGAGGAGGTGCATGGCAACCGTCTTGAAGGTGGAGGTGGAGAAGCCG
Organism: Anarhynchus alexandrinus; assembly: GCA_008711295.1. Classification (NCBI taxonomy): domain Eukaryota; kingdom Metazoa; phylum Chordata; class Aves; order Charadriiformes; family Charadriidae; genus Anarhynchus; species Anarhynchus alexandrinus. The sequence goes on along the minus strand of VUYV01000630.1, from coordinate 135,030 downwards.
GTGCCCAGCAGGAGAGCGGCAAAGAGCTGGAGGCATTTGAGGTGGGCGGTGTCGTGCGGGGCCTGCCTGGCCACATGCCTGAAGAACTTCCCCTCTGCCACCGCGTAGCTCTCTGCCCACGTTGTGCTGGGGGTGAGGATGGCCTCTGTGGTCTCCTGGCTGCTCAGGAAGACGTCCGAGTCGCCTTGCTGCACCCCAAACACGATGTCAACGAGGAGGCTTTTCCCGGAGGCGTTCATCAGCTGCAGCTTGCAGGAGCGGCTGGAAGGCAGCAGCTTCATGCCGTAGCGACACGCCTGAGGCATCTCCTCCCAGGCGGAGCTCACCAGGTTCTGCAACCACCGGGCGGTTTTGTGCACATCCAGGTAGGAGCCGGTGCAGAGGGTGCTGAGGAGGCTGGCAGCCGGATTTCTCCTCAGCTCCTCCTCCTGGGGGTGATGGCAGAAGAACGGCGTGTTCTCCACCAGCTGATGATCCCTCCTGCAGGTACACGCCAGCTCCACACGGACGCGGGAGTCCTTTGCCAGCTTCTCTGCCGCAGTGCCCAGCTCCAGGTGGAAGACGTGCCCACGGGGGGGCTTCAGGGGCACGAGCAGGCGGTACACAGCATCACGCCCACGGGGACTCCAGCCTTCGAAGGCGCTGCCCACCCCAATGGCTGGCTGCAGGACCGGGAAGAAACTGTTTGACAAGCGCTCTCGCAACTCCTCCAGCAGGTCGCCCACCAGCTCCTCCACCACGCGGCTCCTGTAGGCCAGGTGCTGCACTGACGACCGCATGCGCTTTGCGAAAATCCCAAACCGACGCCTCTCATGGTCGCCAGAACCTTCTCCTCCACGTTCTTCGTCGCCGCACTCTGTGCTGCTGCTGCTGCTGGAGCTCTCCTCTGCAGCGCTGCTGGCTGGCTGGCGGCTCCTTTTGCTGAGCCGCCGGCAGAGCCTGAAGATGCAGACGAGGAGTGCAGCGAGCGCCCAGACGTGCCAGTGCTGCAAGGCCGCGAAGAGCAGGTCTCCCCAGGCCAAGGCGCTCTGCTCCATGTCCTGCAGCAGCCGAGTCACGGGCTGGCTCAGCTGCTGCGCGTGCTGCTGCATGTGCCCGCAGGTGGCCTCTCCCAGCTCCTGGCAGACCATGTGCAGGAGCTGGAGGATGCTCTGCACGAGCAAGGTGAGGAGGCTTGTGTAAGCCATGGCACTCACCTCTGGCTCAGGCTGTGCTGGGGCAGCGCTGCCTGTGGGCGCCTTTTATAGCTGCCCCCATTGTGACGCGGCCCCTCTGATGTCACAAGCGCCAGAGCGCATCACGGGCGCGGCCGCCAACCAGCCCCAGCCCGCCTCAGCGCCTCACGGCTGTCCCGGCAACCAGAGCCCCGACAGCCACAGAGCACAGGCCCAGCCGGCAGGACAGGGCTGCCAGGGGCTCCCTTTACAAAGCAGACAGAAGCCCCTTCCCATAGCTCACACGGACTTGGCGTGACCCATGGGCGCTTTGCTTGCTCCTTGAGATGCTATGCCGTGCGATGGATGCAGCTGCCTTGGTGCTGGCCTGGGAGCTCGTGGCCATGGGTGTGCTCTTTTTGCCTTCGTGAGACCGAGGGGTGGGTGGTGGTGGATATGGTGGTGGTGGGACTGGGCCTGTCCGTGGCAGGATGTCTGTTTCGGCTGTACCACTGCGAGAGGACGTTGCTTGCCACGAGACATTTCCTAACGGGGTTGTAGGGGTGCAGGTGGAGATTTCCCAGCGGGCAAGTGCCAGTGCTGACACAGCTCCGGCTTCTCTGTGTCCAGCACATTCCATTCTGTGGTACCAAGTCCCTGGGGAGTGTCTGGGACGGGCAGATCCTCCACCCGCACCCCTGTGAACACCCGGAGGCCCCTCAGCATTGCCTCTCGCTTGGTCCCTGCCCAGCCAGAGCCCCAGCCCGCCTCAGCGCCTCACAGCTGCCCCCGGCAACCAGAGCCCCGACAGCCACAGAGCACAGGCCCAGCCGGCAGGACAGGGCTGCCAGTTGCTCTGCTTCCACTGCTTCAACCACCCCCACAGAGCATTTGCCACCATCCAGGAGTCAGGAGAGACAGAGAGGATTGGTCACTTTTCTTGTTCAGCACCATATAACGCCAGCTGCATGGCTTTTACCTCTGCAAACCGACTCCATTCCCCTTGTCCTTCAGCAGCTTCTGCGACTCGTTGTGTAGGACTCCACACGGCAGCTTTCCACCTTCGATGTTTTCCTACAATACGACAAGACCCAGCAGTAAACAAGGCATACCGTTTCTCATTATGTGAGAGTTCATTATATGGTGGAGCTTCCTCAGCACGTGTCACCGCCTCCTCTGGTGGCATCCTAAAGTCTTTGCCTTTGGGCCAATTTGTGATCACTTCTACGATTCCTGGACGATTAGGGTTTCCTATCTGAGCTCGCTGTGTGATTAAGGCAACCCCCTTACTCCAGGTAGCATCGGTGGCGTGATGAGTAGAAGGAACTTTACCCTTGAGCATCCAGCTCAGTCCTGGTAATGGGGGTGCCAGGAGGAGCTGTGCCTCAGGACCAATTACCTCTGAAGCAGCTCTGACTCCTTCATATGCTGCCAAGATTTATTTTTCAGCTGGAGTATAGTTGGCCTCGGAGCCTTTATATCCTCGACTCCAGAATCACGGAATCACGGAATTTTCAGAGTTGGAAGGGACCTCTGGAGATCATCTAGTCCCACTCCCCTGCCAAAGCAGGATTGCCCAGAGCACATCACTCAGGACTGCATCCAGGCGGGTCTTGAAAATCTCCAGAGAAGGGGACTCCACAACCTCCCTGGGCAGCCTGTGCCAGTGCTCTGTCACCCTCACTGTAAACAAGTTTT
>VUYV01000630.1:46971-119839 GCA_008711295.1 Anarhynchus alexandrinus | reverse complement strand
GTCCGTGCCACCTTTAGGTGAAGCAGTGGCCTGACGGCAGCTGCGTGGCAGGAGACCCGCACTCCTACCTCTCTTTGGGACACCTGCAGTGGAAATCCAATGACCCTATATGGGCGAAGACTTGCAAGATCTTCAAGAATTGTCCCCTCAAAAGAGCTGCCTCTGTCTGAGGGCTAAAGAAGCCCAACGGGCGCCCACTGCCCATCAGCCCAAGGGACGTGGCTTCTCCGGGCTCTCCCAGGGCCCTGCTCTTACAACACCCACTCTTGCCTTCTTCTGCAGAAGGCCAAGTAGCGGGCAGCTCCTGCTCCCTGTCTCTCCTGGCACCCACCCCACAGCTGCCAATAACCTCTCCTCCAAGACCAAGGCGAGAGCAAATTGCCAGCCCCTCTCAGTAGCACCCTCGCCTCTTTGCTGGGTTGGCACAGGCCAGTTGTGAAATTTTCTGAACAGTTGCCACGGTTGGAAGTGGCCGAGGGGAGAACCGGGAGCGCCCAGCTGCCCCAGGACCTGCTGACCTGCTAGCCAGCCCCTCCCACACACAGCCCAAGGGTGTCAGGGGCATAGAAACCCGCTCAGACACCTCCCAGGGCTATCTCACAAGCCTGCTCTCTCCCGGCGGTGGAGGGATCTGCGTGCCCTGCTCCGAGACATTCGTGGAGCAGTATCACAAAGGTTGTGGCAGGCTTTCAGTGGCTGAAGCCCGTCTGTGGGACGAGTTGCACGCAACGCGACTGAGTTCCAGCACGAAGCTTCATGGCGATGGCACAGAGTGCTAGTTTGGGTGGCTTGTTGAGGCAAGGCAGTTGGGAACGTGGTCCCTTCTCTAGACAGTGCATTGGCAGTGTAACACAGGCTTTGGCAGACACTCAGATGGTCCCCAGGCCTGATGGTGTTCATTTGCTGTGGGGACAGATATGAATTTGTGTAGCTACTGCTGGTCACCCCTCCCTGTCTGACACGTGGGTGTCATGGGTCCTAGCGGGCTGTGACACCCTTCTCCCTTCCTCGCCCAGCTCCTCTCACATTCAGGGTTGGATGACTGTCCCTTTCATGCTCACTTCAAGTCCTCTGCTACCACCACCACTCAATAAAATAATATTGCAAGACTTCAGCTCTGGGCTTGCTGTCGCACCTCTGGCTGCTGCTCCATCGGAGCCCTATTTGATATAGTGCATCCCCCTGTTCACCCAGCCCCCTTGTGAACAGACTGCAGGAAGAAATGAGAGCTGCCAATCCGAGACGAGAGTAACCGCCTGACTGTAACAGATCATGCTCCTTTAGCAATGGGTTCTCTCATATTTTATTTTAAATTAAAACAATGCTTAACCTTGATAAATTGTGATTTAGGCTTATGAGAAAATAGACTCAGGAATAAATAGCTTGCTCCAGCGTGAAATTGAATAAATCTGAGTTGAATCACAGAGTGTTACTTACAGAATAACAGTAAATGATGTGTGCGGTTTATTGTTAAACAAGAGCAGAGCTCTGGAAATGAGGTTAAAAGGAAAGCTGTCAAGGGTGCATTTTGCAGCTGTTTCCTAGGCAAAAAAAGAAAACTCTGTTAAAGAAGAATTAGGAGAGGAGCATTTATCAATTATTGACTGGAAATAAGCCTTAGCAATGCAAAACCAGCAATATCGAGAAGAAGCTGAAGCCAAGGGGCAGGATCAGGTTACAAGACTAAGACAAGCCTGCAGAGTCAGAGAAATCAGAGAAATTCCAGCCTCTAGGAATATTTGCAAAACTTAAGATTTATGGGATCTCTCTCCATCCTTTCTGGTGCTTCAGGTCCCCATGAGGACCAAGTATTCTGAAGCACTTAGCGCGGGGAAGCCACCAACACAGAGTGGCATGGACGACAAGAAATTCTGGGAGCTGAGTAGGACTAAGAGTGTGGCCAGCCCCTTGGGAAGTGAGACGGGGACTGCTGGCACCATGTGCCTTTGAATACAGCCCCTGAAATGCAGTCAGGTTGCTGAACCCTGCCCTCACGCTGCTATCTCTGTGCAGGCTGGGTATGAAAAAGAAAGTCTCCCTGCTCTCTGCAGCAGCCTGTGTGCTGGCTCTTAGCAATGTCTGGTCAATAAATCAGCTCTGAAGTTTCCAGGCCACGGAACATTTGGGATGTGAGTAGACTTAAAAGATCTTCTAGGACTTTTCCAATAGTATTTTACAGGTTTTCTTCCACCTGAGGAGCAGCTTAATGTCAGCTCTGCCTGCCAGGGCTGGAGGGCAGACCTTTCTTCTCTGCACACGGATGTCCATCTGGTAGGGGAGTTACAGCAAAGTTTGGATCGCAACGTAACTACTGACAGATAACAGCTAACACACATGGGAGAGCAGTGCCAGCAAGGTGCTGCAGCCCACATTGACAGGAGCCCAGACCAGCGAGTCATGGGGGTACCTCCTTGTGATAAAGTCTGTGGACACAGTCAGAGCTCCCGCTGTGGGAGCCTGGTGCATCCCTGCACAGGAGCACGGGCAAGGAAAGGTCTACTCTGGAGAGAACACATCTGGGGCATCTGCCCCTCGCCAGGGGGTTTGTGGACAGGACAGGGAGGGGGGATCGGAGGCTGCAGTCTCAGCCGCCACGGCAGCACAGTCCATTTCAGTCTCAACACAGTTCTTAGCACATGAAGTTTTAACTTGGAGGGGGGAAAGGAGTGGGTACTGGAGGTCCTGTGTCTCAGTACTGGAATCTTGTAACTCAGCTTTAATTCCTGGAAAAATAATTAAGGAGAGTAGTACCTGGAGGTGAGTAATAGTCAGCCTTGACTGTCAAAAACAAATCATATCAAACCCATCCAATTTCCTTCTGTAAGAGAGTAACTGATCTTGTGGACAGTGCAAAGGCAATAGTTATTTTGTGTTCTGACACAGTGTCATTTTTAGCTCTCTCAGTCATTAAATCCCCATAAACAAGCTAAAGAAATATGTGTGAGATGAATCTACCAGATGGGAATACAGAACTGGGCAGCCCACCAGGATTAGAGAGCAGCTACTAATAACTCTTTTTCAGCCTGGGACAGCTTATCCATAAGGCCTTCCTAGGACTTTGAGCTATTCAACATCCTCCATGAGTTGTACTGTAGAACAGAAGATGCTCACGTTCCTTGTGTTTGCAAATGGTCTCAGACGGTGAAGGACTGAGAAGGACTTTAAATGACCTTTAGACTGAGGAAACAGCCAAAAAAAAAGCTCTAGTCAAGAGATCAGTAAGAATGATGTAAAACTCTCCTTTCAGGTGGGATACAACTGGGGACAGAAGAGGGGATCACACGTGGGTGTGACATAGCAACGTCCCACCACCACAGAGGGTGCATGCTGTCCTGGCTGTGTGCAGGCAGAGCTTTGGACGCCAGGACCCTCTACCAGGAAAAGGTCCAGCTGGGACACCATGCCCAGTTTGGAGTGCTGCACAGCATGACAACTAGAGTAACCCAGAAGAGTCCAGAATGCTGAGGACAATCAGTAACCTAAAACCCTGGAGTGATCTGATGAATTGGGGTTGTTCAGCTTTGGGAAAGAAAAGGAAATTCCATACTCTGACTTGGAAAAGGCTGCTGTAAAGGTGGACCTTGTGCCATGTCCTTGGTGGCCAAGACATATTCGTCTAATGGTATGATCATAATAGCACCAGCTAAATTGCAGGATGAAGATCTGAATTCGTCACCAAAGTCTTCAAGAAGAAGCTAGACAAGAGGTAGAGTTGATTTTCTCTTGGGAAAGGGATGGTACAGGTGGCTAAGGTCTGTGGGATCCTTTGCAACCTTATAGGTCGCTTCCCTCATATAAAAGCACAAGGTACTGGAGCTGACCCAGCATCTGTCCCAAGGTGCAGTGAAAAGAGCTGGAGAGCAACACAGTACACAGCCTCGGCTATTGCTCATCTACCAAATCAACTGTTTCACTGTTTGCAGGTCCCCAGGGTTGTATCAAGTCCCTCAGCTGTATTCACTGAAAACCAAGAGAACAAACGTATACTTCCAAATTAGGGCAAGCTCAGCTCATGCTCCGTGTTAAGCTATTAAAAGAGCAAATGACCCTACACCTCAGCATCTGCTACTGCTGGCAGCATCCCTCCTTGTTGGCTACGGGGAGAAAACACAGGAATAGCCTTTGGCCATCGTGCCTTTTGCCAGGCTCTCTGCAAACGCCAAGTGCCCTGAAGCCCCATTCACTACTGTGGTATCAACAGCAAATGGGGACAAATCCTTGAGTCCCCCAGGAGGTGCTGCCAGGGCAGGACCGGCCCAACAGTGAGTTATCTGCCCTAATTGCCCCAGGGTCCCCAGGAGCTGCAGAGTAGTGGAGAGGTTACCCCTGCCCCCTGATGGGCACCTTTTGAAGGGCTGAGTCCCCACAATGTGCCAGGGAAGTCTTACCAAGCACTCACGCCTTCCCAGCTGCAGTTTGTAGAGGAGGGAATGATAAGGGTCATGGTATTTTCTACTCTTTCGGTGACAATCCAGGCTGGACACTTGCTATGCAGAGTTATCTCTGAGCTATTTGCAATTACTTTCCCATGTTGGGCACTGACCCGTAAAACCGATGGCATCTACTTGCCGTGCAGCCAAAGCTTGGCCACACACTGCTTCAAACATGACTGAAAACACTACTTTCCTCTCCATCCCCACTTGTGCCTCATGTGCCATTCACACCGTGAATGTTCACTGAAGTGTTGCCAATGGGTTTATTTAAAATTTGTGAGTCTTGCTTTCCTGTCCTGCCTAGTCCCCCTGCAACAGCTGAGAGTGTTTCCCTCATGCCAGCTTTACTGTTTCAAGTGGCATCCTGTGTAATTCTGCCCTTTTGCTCCTTGGTTATACATGCAACCAATTTGCCTGCTCCCATCATTGCCTTTAGGTTAAAACTGTGCTGCAGGCAATGTTGTAAGTGTGGAAATTGTTTAAGGGACCACAGATATGGCTGTCCAGGTTGGCTTCTCTGAAATATAGCTGGTGGCTATCTGCAGGGGAAGATAACCATTTTCTTGCCACATTCCCTCTTGACTATGAACAAGCCTTGTGCTGAATCTTCCCTGAAAAGTGCTCTTCTGGGTTTTAGCAAAAATATAACAAAAATATATCCTGGGCAGTGAGAAATCATGAGGAAATTACTCCACAGGTGTATTTTTGCTTAGGAGCCAAATTTAGGTAGAGCTTCCCACCTGCTCTGGAGCGGTGCTGGCCCCTAGAGTGCAGCTGGGTTAGATACACGTTTATGACACCTTGGTGATTTCATGGAAAGGCTGGAAAGGTTGAGGTTTTCCAAGTCCTCATCTGACTCAGTCAAAGCTGTGCTTTCCCATGACAGTGTCACCTGGTCCTTCCCCTTCTTTGAGAGGGATGTTGACACCCGCCTTCATGCAGTCTGAGCTCTGGTTCCTGGTTTCAGCCCAGTGGAAGACTTGACAATACTGCTGGTGCTTGGAAGTGGTGGCATTTCGCTAAATTGAGCAAGACCGGGGTACTGACGTGGCAGTAATACCTGCTCCAAAGGGCTCCTGGTTGCTCTACAGCTTCCATAGCTCTGGTCTGTAGAATATACAGAAAAGCAACGCTTCTAGACCATGTGATATTTTGTGTTGTTTGGGACGCTCTCTCTATTGCTGCTGACCTAACTCGAGCAGCGAGTGTGTTTGGAGTTAATTGCCTGCTATTTGCAAACTAGCCAATGAGTGTTTAATTAGTTTCCTTAATTTAGACATGATCATCTAAATCTAAGGGGGAGCCATTGAAAAGCTGTCTACAGCTAGAAACTCAGAGCAATTCATTCACTTTTGCTACTTCCTTTCCCAATTTCTCTTTAACTGCATACCTCATTGACTTTGTTTGGCTTTGAGGCTCAGAAAAAAACCCTCTTCCAGTTGATTTGTGGATATCTTGTCCATCCACAACATCTACAGCAGCAGAGACTAAGTGTCCAAACTGGCTGGCTGAAGTCTTCCCTCAGTATTGCTCTTCAGCAAGGTGCAAAAGGAAGTGAAAAATTTCTCATTGACTCTCTAGCATTTAAGGTGACCTCTACTGAACAACCAGCCTTTGACAGGCTGCAGCTGGGTAGGCAAGATGCCAGTATGTTCAAGCATTTATCATCACCCACATCTGTGGGCTTTCTAATGGTGACAAGTTCAACCAAAAGGGTCATCTCTTCTATTGAAAATTTCAACAAAGATAATATTGAGTTTCTCTATTTCCAAAACACATCCTGCTTCGGAGTGAAGGTAGGACATCATCAGCGAGATCTGCTTGTGATCAGGGATCTTTTCTTGTCTGTCTATGATATGGCCACATTCACATTTTAAGCTTCCAAAAAGTGAATTCTGCATACACTAAACAGACATTTGCTAGAGACTGAAGTGCCTTAATACTGTCTGCTCTGATTGTGTTCCAGCTCCTACAAACCAATGACTGGTTCTCCTGACTGACCCATGAAACCTCAAAGTCATTAAAAGACCTCTAATACAGAGGTCTAATACTGACATAACTCAATGGAAAGGCTGATGCCAGTGTTTTCTGGAGACTGCCCTAAAGCATTTATTCTTTTAGAACATCCATACAAACTAGAAGCAGCAAACTTTGAAGGCTGGAGAGAATAAATATGAAACCAGTCTGCTTGGGAAGTCAGCATAGTCAGCCCAGTCTGCTCAGCTGTCAGTCTTGGGTAGAGGAAGCATGGGAACCATCAGGACGACAAGCAGGGCTAAAGCCAAATGTTCCTTTAAGACCACACGGAAGGGGTCAGAAATGTGCAGTTTCACAGCCAGGAAACCTAAGATCCTTGCATTCTGGCACAAACGCCACTGTTAACTCCAGGGTCTCAGTGGCTTCCTGACCCCTGCTGAATAAATAGGGCATGCCTTCTGGGAACGGAAAGCCAGCATCTGCGCTGTGTATTTAAAGAGAGTAGAGTTGTGAGGGACCTACATGATCAAGCTGCCCGACCTCCTGTGCAGACAGAGCAAAGGACTGTCCTGTATCAGAGATGATGAGAGTATCTCCCAGGTGTAGCTGTCTCACATGCTGACACCATAACATGACTAAGTCTCATGACATCTTCATTCAGGTGAACTACAGAAGGTTATCACTGTACTCCCTCTCAGTAAGTGAGAGAGGTCAGGAGTGGAACAGAAAAGTGAAACAAGACTTCAGGGAGTGAAAATGCTGCAGCTGGGCACCCTCCAGGGCTGTCACTGTGTCAAGGGCAGACTCCAAGTCTCATAACAGCAGCTGGACCAGCAAGCCACAGCTCAGCAAAGCACAACTTACATCCAGGACTCCAGATGGACCTCAGCCTCTTTGGAAGCCAGTCAGTGACAGTCGCCCATTCCCCTGCAGCCTGTTCAGCTGCAGGTAGGACTCAGCCAGCTAAACATAGGTGTCCACTGCCATTTGAGATGCCTTAGGATATCCTGCCTGTCTTCCAGCTGTCTTTCCAGAAAGACGGTCTCCTGAACATACTGTGTCATATCTGTCAGCCTTGGGCAGATGTCTTGCTTACTCCAGCATTCCTGAAATGGGACTAGACCCCCGTGTTAATTAAGCACCTTAATGACTCAGTCACAACACGGGAGAATCAGTCCCATCTCAAGTGAAGCAGATGTTTTGCTTGACAGCACCTGCTGATCACAACTGTTTGTCATATATGTATTTGGCCTTTTTGCTCTGCATCCTCTTACCAGCAGAGCTCTTCAGGGATGCCCGTGACTCTTTTTTTATTTTTTTTCATTGAACATACTGTGAGCAGCTTGAAGGCAGCTGAGTGCTGTGAAGTGGAAGCTGAAATCATTACGCTTCCCTTTCTGTGGCTACCGTGACCTTGGAGACCTCATTTAACCTTTCTGTGCTTAGGGTCCTTGACAAGGAGGATGCAGATGAAGAAATGCAAGACTTTCCTACTTCATGTGCTTGAACTGCTACAAAGATTTGGAGGAGGGGGCTAGCTGTTGGAAACCTGCAAATCCAGTTGGCAAATGGAGGTGTTCACCCTAGCTCTGCTGCTCAGTGCAAGATTTTCATTCACTGGTTGACCTCGTTGGCAGTAGTGGCCAGAAGTGCCTCAGCTGCAGCTTGAGTATCTCTTTCCCTTTAATGAGAGCAAACACTTGATCACCTTTGTGCTCCATTTCCAGCATCAGTAGCTGATATACCTGGTGCTGACCAGAGACGTGCAGAAACTTTTCCTCCCTCTAAGAAAGAAGGTATGTGCTTAGTCCAAAGCTGGATGGAAATGACAGCTAGAAACTATGAACTCTCATTTGGGAGCTAATTTACTTTCTGCTGATGTTGCAGCAAAACCCACCTCCCACTGGCAGAGGCATCATTTCTCTTCTGTCAGGTTGTGAGTGATCTCTCATGTGTCTGAGAAACATAAATATTATATAAAACACTCCTCAGAGCCCACATTTTTGGAGACACACAGCACTCTATAAACGAACAAAGTGTGTGTGTGTGCACAGCTCACAGCAAGACATCACATTCTGCGTTGCAGGGTGGCCCAGGGCAGCGGCTCAGACTGGGTCTTGGTGGTGCAGATAAAGTAGGAAACTCAAACAACAGGGAAAATAGAGAATAGAACAATTTTTTTTTTTTTTTTTTGCAAAAGTTCTAAGCATGAATAAACAACTTCATGGGTCTTGGAAGTGCACAGAAAGGAAGTGGATTTCTGCAAGATGTGCAGTGACAGGGTTATTTACATTTCACTGTCTTCTAGGAAATACTATAGGAAATACTAGTTAGCTCTTCTTAAAAGGACAACTCACGTGTTTTCTATTTGAAGAGTTTTTTAGTTTTCCCTGCTCACAAAAGAATGAGTTATCGCTGTTACATCCACCTAAACTGCCACTGTTGTTGCTAAAAGATTTTACTTATGTGCCTTACCTTCAGTAGGGGAGCAAAGCCCAAAGGTAGAGCATTTATGGGCGGACACCTCTGGATCTGATATACATATGCTAAGTTAAACATAGTTGTAAGTAGCCCTGAAACACCTTGAAAGATGGTGGGTTTTCTTCCCATGAATGGACGGCAGCCCTCCGCCGGATCGCACCAGTCTGGCCCTCCAGCCAAGAGGCTCCGGTGCCCTGGGTCTGGTACAGAGCACTGCTCCATCCAGGCGCACCGCCTGACCACAGCTCGGGCACTCAAGCAGCTTGGTTGTCCACGACCCTGTTGAACACAACCTCACATTCAGCCCAGGCTGGGAGGCTCATGTGACTGAAACAGGATGGGGCAATGATAACTTTCTACTTCAGTGGTCATAAATGTCTAGGGATTTGTCCTTGTCTGGTAAGTCATATCCCTCTAAACTGACCTTGACAGATCACACAGAGTCAGCGTGACAGAGCATCATAAACTGTGCTGTGTGTAGTGGAAACTGAGAGCTTCATTAAACATGAGACAGTCATTTAATTAAAACAAGTCAGACAAGTGAGCCAGGTGAGAGTGGTAATGTAACGAGCCTCGCAAGTTAGGCATTGACTGTGTGCATTTCGCTGAGGCCTGATTCGGGCTCCCAGACATGTTTTCAGAACAGACTGAGTCATGCCCAGAGAAGCTGGCCCTACAGAGGAGCGCTAGATATCAGAAGAAGCCTACAGGTGGACATCTAAGTGCAGATGCTCTGATCTGGAGCTGAATCCCAGTCTGCAAGCTGACATTTCAGATGGCCATGAGGAGGTGGATTGAACCCCTTGATATGAGGTCCCAACTGATGTCTGCTGGATTCAGTTTGTTACATCCCACCCCACGATTGTATTTGTGAGATTGATGCTGATATGCATGGTCAGTGCCTGCAGCTCCCGCCTGTTCCCCTGCCTCTTTCATAGGACTGGAGAAACGAGCACACCCCTTTGCAGCAAATCGTATTCAAGAAGAGTTTAGCCCCTTGTTAGTCATTTGCAATGCTAATTTGCAGGAATGTATGCACTAATAATGGACAGTTAATGGGCTGTCTAAACTTGCCTGGGTCCTTTTCAAGGATGAAGTTTGCAATAATAACAAAAGCTGAAGCAGGTCACAAGGTGGCAGTGGCAGTGGCAGTTTGCCAAGTGACACTCTTCCCTCATTGAGGAACTGGGAATAGTATGGGCAAATGAATCTTTAAAAAACTCCTGCCTCTTACTGCTCAGTTTCTTAGAACTTGGTGTGAAAACAGCAGTGTGCCCTGCTTTGATTTTATTGCTCTTCCTTCCTGTTGTCTTGCCTGGAGAATTTGTTTGTTGGCCTGTCAAGAAAAAATGTAGATGAGGCAGTATTGAGTTTGCTTCGTTGTTTGCACAGCTCAACACTCAACTTTTTGACACAGGTGCCACAAGGCACTTGCTTCCCCTGGATTCCTTTCTCTTGCATTTCAAAATCCTACCCAACTTTCTGAGTTAGGAAGTTTAGCACCTGGCGAAGCTCTCTAATTCCTGTATCTTAAGAATGAATCAGTACACAAAACCCTTATCAGTCCCCCGGTGTCCTGACCCTAGTAATCAGCTTGTCCTCCACCATTGCACAGAACAAACATGATAAATGGACAAGATGAATGACGACAATTGGAAGAGCATGTTCACCCCGTGCTCCTCACCATCTCCCACTCAAACATGGTTAAATTTAGACGGCCCTTTCCAAGGAATACTTCTCTCCAATGTTTGGTATATTATCCCTCTGATTTGGTGATGAGTTTCAAAAAAGGATAAAACTGAAAATCTTTGTCCTGACAGCAATAAGACATTATCTGCTCATTCAAATTAAGAAACTCTCCTGCAAAAAACAGCAATTAAGAACTACATCCCCTTGATGAACAACAGAAAATCATGAAGTTGCAGACGAAAAACAGACACATAGACAAAGGGTGCGTTTGCTAGCAAATGAAATCGGGGGGGGAGGGGAGATAAGGCAGAAAGAGCTCATTATGAGAACTGCAACTAACATCCACTGCCAGATGAGCTGCACGACATGGGGACTGCAGCCATGTGCTGTGCCTCAGTGGTGGGGTGGCTGAGCTGAGTCTGGGTCCATCTCCGGGGGGGTTCCCCATGCCCGGATGCCTGAGCTACGCTTGAAGCAATGAACAAGTTTTCTCCTCCCTTGGCTAAGTACAGCAGCACACTCACTCTCAGAGTGCTTCTGCTCGGAGAAGGGCAGAGATGCTGCTGCTGTGAGGGACCCTGTCCCTGGGCATCGCTATTGACCCACACAACCCAGCCTGATTTTTGGTGGTCATGGCAGCACCCAGGCTATCTCTCAAGGAGGGTCCAGGGACATTCAACAGTGAGATAGTTCTTGTTCTGGCAAAGCTAGAAGAAAGTGACTCACTCTTTGAACTGCTGCATTATGTCCCAGGAGGGGAAATTAAAGCCTCTTTGAACTGGTATGGATAAAAGGGCTGGGGAACCACGGAGATCAGCTTGTCCCATGGCTCTGTTGGCTGAGCAGACTGAAGGCAGCAGAGTCCTCACCAGTCCTGAGCTGTGGCCAGGAGTGCCAAACAGCCTTTCATTTCCACAGTGGAGAGTGATGCTGGGAATACTGATGGGAGGAAATAAGAACTTTGGTGGGAATGGGTCTCCTGGGGGGAAGCACCTGGGACAGGCCCTGAGCAAAGTCTGGCATCATAAAAGGGGATCTGTGAGAAGAAGGGGGGAAGCCAGGGGAAGGTGGCCAGAAGGAGAGACTGCTCCTCACGGAAACTCAGCAGCACTTACTAACCCTCTCCCTGCTGGGATGTTCAAGTTTAAAATCCTCCTGACACATCCCCATGGGACAAGGTGGGAGAAGCAGAGGCCAACTTGTACCGAGGTGCGGCAGACTGAGGCATTTTTGTTAAGAGACTTCTGGATTTCCAGGGGAGCCAGCATGCCCCGGGTGGGTTTCATGGCTGATGCTGTGTGACTTGAGGATCACAGCTAGTTAGGGTGAATTAAAATAGCAGCCACTATCTGTTTGCCTGTCACAAGAACTTATCGATTTACTGTACCAATAAGTCAGCAAGTAGCATAGGAGAGGCATGAAAAAATGTCCCACTTTAAAAAAAAAAAAAAAGGAAAAAAGAGGAAAAGGCAAGCGAAGCCTGTCTCCCAGTTGTAGACTTTAACTGCTCTTTGCTGTCACATGCCTGCTTAAGAAGTTATTAATCCCATTAAATACTGAATAAAGACAGTATCTGCCAAAGGATATGAGCCGCTAATAAACTGTAATAACTAATTACAGTCACCCATTTATTTTCACTTCACTTTAAATTAAGTGTCTTGGCTACTTAATTGTGTACAGCAACTCCGTCCCTGTCTGTGCCAGACAGAGCCCAGGTCTGATGCCGGAGCACGGACGTCCCGGGGTGCGGGGAGTGCCTCCAGCACTAATTGCCTGCAGAGGCTTCACCAAATTAACTGCAAATGGTTGTTTAAAGCCCTTGAAATTTCCTTCGTCTCAGTTCTGAGCAGCCATGGAAAACGAGATTTGGAAGTGTGAAGGAGGCTGGGGAACAGCTTGGAGACCCGTGCACAGGGCGGGAGTGGGGGGGAGGGGGGGGGATTGTGTGGTTTTAATGAAGGCCCTCCTGGCGTCAACAGATGGGCCCGAGGTGCTTCTGGTTTGTCAGGTTGATTCAAAGCCCACAAAAGACTCCCGGGAGTCTACCCCTCCCTCACCGCTGAAGCTGTGCTGGAGAAACTTTGGGAAACAGCTGCTTACGGTCTGAGGAAGAGGACAGCCCCATTAGATGCTGCCCACCAGCCCTTCTGGAGTGGTTATTTCATCACAAACCTCTGCAATTTCCCAACAGAGGTGGGAAGAGAGGATCTACCCCTGCTGCCAGCGCCTTCAGTGCACCAACAGACAGTAATTGTCCTGACCACCCTCACGTGGGACCTCTTCCCCATATGTCCATTGACCCAGGAGAGCCACTGAAGCTCTGCCCGAGCTATGCTCTGGGTAGTTTTGTGCCTGGTCTTGTTCTTATATTGTCCTGCCTTGCTGTTGGGGCTTTCTGGACTTACCCTGGAGCCATTCTTGTCATTCTGAACCTATCTGATGATCACTGGACAGTTGACTGAGCCTGCTGCTGCTGTGGGATCTCCTCTGCTCACCTTGTTTGGGTGCTGTGGGCCTGTGTTCCCCCATTCAGGATGCTGTCCCTACCTGCCTTGCTGCCACTCCTGGCTCCCAGATTGTTGCCCTTTGTGGGGCAGCCCCATTCTTGCTACATGCTGGCACTTGCAGATAGCTCTGGGCTCCAGGAAACTGCTGCTGAGGACTTGCCTGAGCAGGCAGCAGCCTCCAAAATTTCTAGCAGGGCCTTTCTTTGTGTGGTGTGACTGGTCATCTGAGTATCCTTGCCTTTATTGTGCTCCAGTGGGTCTGGCTGATGCATGCTTTCCAGCTAGGGTGAAAGTGCTTGGAGAGGAATGATACTACAAGGTTCCTCTGACAAATGGGCACCAGTGCTTGGACTCACCACAGTTCACATCTCCTTTGTTCCAGGATCTCCTACCTGTCAGTTTTGCCTTCTGTAAAGGAAACAGTCACAGACCCTTATAGCAAGGAATTGTATAACTCCAGAAGAGTCCAAAGCCACCACAATGAGAACTGTTGCTGAGGTTCTGGCTAACACTTCTCAGTGCTCTTCCTCCTATGAATCAACCCTCCCTATCCTTATCTTCCACTAGCAAAATGAGATGAAGCCGTTTCCTGGGGAGGGTTGTGTTAATATCCTGGACAAACTCCCACTTCCCAGGTAAGCAACCATTTTTCTCATATGGCTTTTTCATTTGCAGAGGATGCAACTCCCAGCCAAGCCGCAGTATCATGTAAAACAGAGATGAGATGTTTCTAAGTGAACCTGCCAGTTCAGTAAGACTTTGCTGCTCCCCGAAGGCACTGACAGCACCCGCTGCAGCTGCTGCCCAGACCTGGCTTCTCGTCAACGCAGTTTCAGGAATTTAAATTTCTTTCTGAAGGGGTTTTAGCTGGGAAGTATCAGGTTTGTTTGTTTATCTTCCTGCAAACAGAATAGTAAGATCCTCTGTTGGGCAAGGAGATCTGCTCTGATGGAGCATGAACTCCACCATCTGAAGCAGTTCATGACACAGGGAGAAGTTCATAGGGGGGTGGAAAGTCCTTTCCCTGCGCTGGTGTCCCTGGGGCAGCAGCTGTGGCTCATGAGACTGAATGAGATTCTGCCAGTCAGCTGCAGAGTTGGGGGCATCAGGATAACGTGAAGGACTTAGACCAAGCCAGGCTCTCCACACGACTGACCACAGCCGAAGCTGTGAAGCAAGCAGTAACCCAAGTAACAGCAGCGCCAGCATCATCTGTGGCCTTTACCCATGACTGAGTGCAATGCCCTGATCTTCCCGACTCTCCAGCATCCTGCATTACCAAAGGGTCCAGCAGCTCCAATGGTTCCTGCAGCCTTAGAGGAGCAGGGCCAAGTCATATGCTCTGTTGGTGAGGATGAGGATCTCCTGAGCCCCTGGGATGGAGGCTAGATGGGTGGCTTTCCTGTTGAAACAGTTATACAGGAGTGGGGAGGGAGGACGCTGCTGACCCTGGTAGAAAGGGAGCAGCTCCATGTCTGATCTTCCTGTGGTGAAGGACACTTTGCCACACCTATGGTAAGGCTTGGCATGGTGGACAAAAGCTACAGACCTGGCTGGTTACAGTTTCTTCAGCTAAGGTCCTACAGGTGAGCCTTTCCTCTCTGAAGACTAGGCTGATAGACATCGGCTGGAGGCAGTGAGCAGAGCTGAGAGGACATGGGAGCAACATCAAGGTGGCAAAGGAGCTGAGACAGCGTGGGCTGAAGCTCCAGAGAGCACTAGCCTGGCTGTGGAGCTCAAGGAAGGGTCTCCAGAGCTGAGGTCGTATCAGCTGCGGACCAGCACATTCCTTCTGCTTTCTAGTTACCTTGAAATCACCCTGAACTCACAGTAAAAAGTTAAGGTAGAAATAAAGTGTAATTAGAATGTCCAAATATAGGTAACCCAGTTACAGTATGTTAGCAGAGCCCTGAGAAGTCTCTGTCAGGCAGCATTCAAGCTGTCAGAACATTTGACCAATATCACTCTGGGGAATCGGGCTTTCATGCAAGAACTTTTCATCCTAAAATTTCCTCCACAAAAAGGACAGAGGCTTGGAAACATTTATCATATTCCTACACACGCTCCCTTAAAGTTTCTGTTTGAGTTAAAGTCCTCCTCCTGTCCTCCCCAAGGTTTTCTGTCACTGATTTAGCCTGAAGCAGTCTGTGAGGTGCCCAGAGCTACTGGACATGGAATATGGAGCCATCCTTGGAATGGGAGACAGGGGGCATCTCCCATAGTGTAGATGTCTCTGGTGCAGGTATCTCTGAGCACATTGCCTTCAACTCCCTTTGGAGTGACACAAGAGACACGAGCATTTCTAGGGTGTGACTCATTTGACCTATAAAGGCAATCAATGGCTGTTGGTTTGTATGTCAACATCTACAGAGTGGCTGGGTGAATTCCAGCCTTGCCTTTCCCAGAGAGCTGCATACTTTGACAAGTGCGCTGCTCACCCACATCACAGCACTGACATGATAATAAATCTTTCTGGGGTGATGGCAGGTTTGGCACGTATCACCTCTAATCCAGGTTTTGAGGGATACCATGACAACATTTCTGTCCAAGAACAGTTGTGCTTTTTTTCCCACTATAACATGTCACAAAGCATCAGCTTGATGCAAGACCTAAATTGTATGTTATGTCTAAATGGGGAAAATAGGAAAGAACATTAGCTCTGGCAAGATAAATGTAAAATCATAATAGGCAGGCCAAGAAATATTTTGAGGAACAACTTGCTAACAGTATAAAAAATACTAATAAATCCTTTTGAAACACATCAGCAGCAGGAACACTGCCAGAGAGCCTACAAGGCCAGTAAATGAGTGAGGCATGAAAGGAGAGGCTCAAGGAAGATAAGGTTAGAGCAGAAAAGCTAAATGAATTCTTCATATTGATGTTTGTTGTGGAGGAGCTTAGGGAAATTCTAGCAGCGGAACTTTTCTTTATGGGATGTGAATTGGAGGAACTGTCTCAAATTAATGAAATGAATAGTTTCAAATCCCCAATGGGGTTTGGAAATGGCAGGCTCATGGATAAATATGATAAAAAGTAAAGGCATCTGCATAGCATTTATCAGGGGAAGTGATGCCTAGCAGACCCATTAGTGCTCTTCAGTGGAGAAAAGGAGCATGTGTAGAAGGGTGACTTGATCCAAAAACTTTTAACAAGATCAAGTAGAAGTAGGCATAGATAAAATATAGGGAACAGCAAGAAGGATGTTCAAAAGTAAACCATGGTTTCCATAGGGGAAAGATGAAACTGAAGGGAACTCTTCCATCAAAAAAGCAATATCCTGGGATGTGCATTATTACTCTGAGACATTGACTTTCTTTGGCACCATGATAAGGAAACCCAAAGTGTTTCTTACCACTTCCCATAGCAGAGAAGGATCAGAAAGCTCCAGTGATGTTTGGACTTCATGGACAGAAATGAAGTTTTGCATAAAACCTCAGATAATTAGAGATGGGCCCAGGTCATACGCCAAGGAAAATCGGGGCTTTTGATTCAGTACTGGGTTCTTCTGAGGAAAGAAAATCACTATTCTAGTCATGTGCATCAGTTTGAGTATGACTGAAAAAACTCCAGTTCAAGCCTCTTTTCTCATCAGCTTTACAGTATAATCCACTGACAGGTGTCTTTGAAAATAAACAGCGGAATGATGAAAGCTAAAATTCAGCATGACTAGAGCCTTCTGGTGGGTAGATGCTGTGATATGAGTGCTTATATTCACTTCTGCTCCATGAGTGAAGGGGGGACGCTACACTGCAGTGGTTGCAGAACAAATCTGTGCTTCATTACTTCTCAAGAGATAGAAATTATTTTGTGCTTTTTTTTTTTTTTTGTTAGCTATCGTTGTTTTTCTACAAGGTCCCGAGCTTTGCTTTCCACTGCATAAAGAACCTCCACCTTAAGATTTTTCTGAAGTTGTCTCTTACTAACTTCATCTAATGACCCCTAGCTCCTGTACTATAGACACAGAAGTCAATTCTTCTCCATCTCCTTTAGGTAGTAGCTCTGGCTTTTAGAGCCATCTACTGCAGTTGACTCTTTCACAACCTGGTAAGTCCCAGGCTATTCGGATGTTACTGGTACGGAAGCCTTTCTGCATCTTTCTTCTTCTCTGTTGCTCTTTGAACTACTTCCAGTTCTCCTATAATCTTTCTGACTTAAAGGACTGCAGGCTTTGGCGTAAATACAGGAGCTCTCTCCCATGCCACAATGGCCAGCTCAGAGCTCACCATTTTACGTGTGAACTTAGGAACATTTTTGCTCAAGCAGATGACTCTACAATTGTCTACACAGAACTTCAGCAGTCGTTTTCACTGACCAATTATCAAGCCCGTCTGTAATTCTCCCTGTTCATTACCTTAAACAAACCAATATCTCCTAAAAAACCCGATATCATCAGCAAATTTCATGTCAGTATTCAACTGTTTTTCCAGGTTGTATAAAACCAGATTTGTGAAAACTGGGATGTAAGAGGGACCAAACCCAGTTTTCATATAACTTATGGGGAAATGAGGACTTGGGACCTAGAAACACAGCTACCTGCGAAAAAGTGGAACCATTTATCGCCCATGTCCTATTGCCAGTAAAGCCCTACAAAGTCAAAAGAAGGCAGAATCCACACCTGGTATAATAACGTGCAGGTTTGGTGATATTAGGGTCAAACATGGT
Organism: Anarhynchus alexandrinus; assembly: GCA_008711295.1. Classification (NCBI taxonomy): domain Eukaryota; kingdom Metazoa; phylum Chordata; class Aves; order Charadriiformes; family Charadriidae; genus Anarhynchus; species Anarhynchus alexandrinus. The sequence continues at coordinate 102,090 of VUYV01000630.1, read as the reverse complement.
CCTGGGCCAGATTTGAACGTTTTGCAAGAGGCAGCGGGGTCCCGCTCCCCTTTCCATTCCCCCAGCCTCGCTCTGCGCTGGTCTGACAGCCTTCGTCGGCAGTATTCGGTAACTGTTATTTCACATTCAAAAACTTAATTTGATATATTTCATGTGTGTAAAAGTGGAACGTTTCATTAAAATCAATCTCTGGTAGAAAGAGTTTGAAACAAACAGTCAGTGGGATGTTACAGGAATCAATTACTCTCCTTTGTCAACGAGGACAGAGCAGGGAGTGGTGGGTTTGGTCTGTGACGGTGACAATTCACAATCAGGATTATGAAAACCCCCTCTAGCCGGCTTCTGCCACAAAACAAGTTGTCAGTGGAGGTTTTAGTGACATGGGAAGCTCAAAAAGCAGAGCTGATTGAAAACTGGGAGGTTTTCCCAGGGGAAATTTCTAAGTGAGACAAAATTGTCAAATGCTCTGCATTTAAGTTTCCAGGCAACAGCTGGAAACCAAAACCAGCATTTTTCATTTGGAATAGGATGGTTTTTAGCTCTGTTTTCAAACTGAAGAGTTCAGTTTTTGCAATGCCTCCTCCATGTTTCCCTCAGTGAGAAAGCCACAGAAACAACAGACAATCAGGGAAAGCAACTTGAAGAAATAACAACTTTTTCACTCATAAAAAGAAATGTTCCAAATACCTCCTCAGCCCTTTTGCACTTTTGAGAGCCTGTAACTTTCTCTCTGCAAGAAGTACTTTCTTCACGTTGTCACAGTCACAGAAAGTAGAGGCAAGTACTCTTATTTTCCAGTTGAAAAAAAGCAAATTTGAAGATTTGGGGGAAAAGAGAAAACCCATGAAATATTTTGCTTGGCTTCTACCCACCAGCATTTTCAAATTAAAATACATGGAATGAAAATTTTCATTAGTCACAGTTTCTGGAGAAATTGTTTTTAACAAATCCCACAAACCTGAACAACAACAACAACAATAAAACCCCAGAAGTCATTTCACAGAAATAGTCAGTACAAAGAGCGGGGTCTGTAAAACCAGAGGAAAGCCCAGCAGAGCATGCCTTGGGGGAAAAAAAAAAAAATCTGCTGATTAATTACTGCTGTTGTCAGAGCCTGGGAAGTGCTGGCACTCCACCTCGCAATCCCAGTGCCAGGGAGTGGGTCTAAGCTGGATCAGCTGTGTTTGTTGGGTGAATTAACCAGCGTGGTCTGGAGACATCTACTGAGCTTGGAGCCCAATGAAGGCTGTAAGGTAATGTGGTTAACCTGTCGAAGTGCTGTCACCTCACGTGTCCCAGTCCCATTTTCTCTTCCTGCCACCTCAAGTGACTTGCAGACTTATTTTGACACCTCTCCACTTTCCATCTCTTCACATCTCCTACTCCATTTTGGTCTTTCCAAGGCTTCATGCATGCCTCAGTTTCCCCCACTGAGCTGCCCTTNTTTTGGTCTTTCCAAGGCTTCATGCATGCCCACTGAGCTGCCCTGCCCCATCTGCCCCCTCCTCTCACACACAACACACCAGCTCCTCCAGGTTGTCCTCTGTCCTCTTCTCCCCTGGCACTCTCCCCTACGCCGCTCACTCCTGCACTCTGCGTGCCTGCCCTCTCTCCTTCCCTCACCTCCTCCCCATCGACTCTGCATTTGTGAAATGGCAGATTTTTCTCCCCGCAACGTGCGTGTGGTCTCTCTGGCTTTGCATGCTCTTTGCTGGTGACAGCACAAGCCAGCAGCATGTGTGCCTGCCCCACTCTCACCCTTTGGTTGCTGGACACGTGTTGACCACGGCACGATGTCTTGAGCCAACAGCTACATTCCTGGGACATTTACTCTTTTAAGTGAAGGGTTTTATGTCTGGCGCAGAGGGGGCTCTGATGTTTTCTTTTTGGATTAAACATTCAGCTCTAATAGCTGCAGAAAAATTACTAACTCCGAGCTTGACAGTATCGCCCTGGGACTGTAATTATGATGTTCAGAAACAAAGCAGTAGGCAGCACAAACTGCTGCGATACTGTGCTTTGTTTTTCCCTGTTCAGGGATGCTGCTGCTGCAACTCAGCCAACTGGGCCATACTGGTGAGAATCCACCCTGTCCCAAGGGCCTACAGGAGCGAGGGCCCTCACAAAGCCAAGCCAAGGATGTCTCTGGTAATGCAGGTGCTATGTGTCCAGAGGCCACTGCTGTCCTTTGCAGAGTCACGGATGCAGTTGTCTGACAGCAGATCTCTATGGCTGGAGGACACTGCTGGATCTGTTTTCTTCACAGCTTCAGAGTCCACCATGATCCTGGGACTGTCAGCTCTGTTTAGGAAGCATCATTCTTGTAGCAATTATGTAGGATTTAGTGAAGTTTTTTCCTGAAAAACAGAGAATGACTCCACAGAGCAGTCATAGGTCAAGCTCCCCCCGGATTAGACCAGTGGGATTTGGGATCCTAGTTGCCTCCTGTGGATACGGACCCTCGTCATCACAGAATCAGTTAGACTGGAAGTGACCTCTCAAAGTCATTAATCCCTCCCTGCTCAAGCAGGGTCAGCTACAGCAGGTTGTCCAGGTTTGTGTACGGTTGAGCTTTGAATATCTCCACAGGTGGAGACTCCACAACGTCTCTGGGCAACGTGTGCCAGTGTTCAACCACCGTCACAGTCTGAAACCTTTGTGTGTGTGTGTGTGTGTGTGTTCAGAGGGAATTTTATGCGTTTTAACTTGTGCCCATTGCCTCTTGTCCTGTCAGTGGGGGCTCTTGAGAAGAGTCTGGCTCTCACTTCTTCATTCTCTCCCACTGGGCGTTTATGCACATTGAAAAGATGTGCCTGTGCCTTCTCTTCTCTAGGATGTCCAGCTCTCCAGCCTCCTCTCATCTGTAAGAAGCTCTAATTCCTTTATCATCATCATGGCTGGTGTTCAAAAGTAATCATTCCACCAAAGCTGCCAGGCTCCTTTCTGAACCCAAAATATAGAGGAAAAAGGGGCAGAAGAAAATCCATGGTGCTTGGGGAAACCCAGATATCGGCTCACATTTTAGTAATCTTTCCTTGGTCAGTTCACTAGGTCACTGGTTCAGGACATTGTGCCATGATTTTCTCTCCAGGCTCTGGCTGAGGATCTCCTCGTTTGCCTGCAGGAGAACATATAACTGGATGCTTCTCAGTCCTTTTCTTTCAACACCTTTGTCTATAAAGTGGTTGGAGATTCAATATCCTACTGATCTGCAAATAAGAGTTCATTATTACTCCCCAAGCTCAGAAGAAGTCTTAGTGAAACATAAATATTATGCTGAAGTCAGGGAAAAAGTCTGCTCACCTACCAAATGTGAAAGGAGTCCTCCTGTTCCTCAACTCGGTCACTGGTGACCCCAGCTCTCTTCTTCATGTGCTCACCTTCTGGAGCTGCTTGTCTTTGTGCAGGCCTGAGGTCCCCTTTCCCACAGCAGGTCATTCCTTGCCTCATGTTCCTCCACTGTTTCTTCACTCAAGTTTTATTTTATGATGATAGATGTATGTTCCTAGAGCAGATGATCCCCCTTTCCATGGATTTGGAATGATTCACCCACCAAGTGAAATACAAAGAAAATCAGTGAATGGGGTGGGAGCCCACAGCTCCCTTTCCTGGGTGAGAGCTCTAAAAAGTAACCTGAAAACACCCGTCCTTCCTGCTTTCTCTCCTTCTGGACCTTGAAACCTTTCCTGCAGTTTCCACTGCAGCTGCTCCTATCTACAGCACTCCATAGCTCAGTGCACAGCTTTGGGTCTAAGGAGGGCATCTACCTTGGGTCTCCCACTTGCTTGGTGCTTCAGTAACAAGTGGGCAGTTGCACAGGAGGTGAGCGGCAATGGAAACCCTCATGTCTAGGATGGAGCAAGACTACTGCCACCACAAGAGGACTCCAGGAGGCTGTTGGAGGGCCTGGGGTTGGGGCCCAAATACAGCCCTCTCTGGAGCATTTCCTAATGCATTGGGTGGAGAATGCAGTATCGACAGCCAGTGTTGGGAGGATTTGGACCAACCTCTCCACAGAAAGGTGCCTCCACCCTGCCCACGATGGTGCGCAGTGGTATATCAGAGGCAATCTGCCTTGTGCTACTTTGTGCCTTTGACACGAGTGTGCACGTCCTCTCTTTCATTTAAAGAATTACAACAGCACCTCCCTGCTCAATCCTGTTTGCACTGCAGACCATTTGCTGCGTATGAAAACAAAAAGTTGGAAACCTAAAAGTCATTCATTTGACTCAGTTTTGAATGTCCCTTTGGGACTGCAGTCAGCTGGATCTCTCTCCTCTGCGCTGATGCAGCACCCCGTTCTGACTCCTCTTCTGCCTAACGAAGATAAGTAGCGCCCCGTGGCCGCCCAGGCTTTGTGCGTGCACCGTCAGGAGGGGACAACGGAGCACTTGCAGAAGTGTTTTGTAATGGTATGGGAAAACAGAGTAAGCAGATAAACAAATCAAATTATGTTTGGTCTGAAGGGAGCGCATTTCCCTCAAACTCTGGAACAGCCTTTCAACAGGGCCCGGAGCCAAGGGCCAGAAGTTATCTTCTTTTTAAAGACTTATTTCCAAAAAGAATTGTATGCCACACTGGTTTCAACAGAGGGGACAGGTTGCGCTGTGAGGAGTCCCCCCTGGTCCCATGTTCCTTCGTCCTCGCAGTGCATGGTGCTCTGTGCAGTGCTAATGAACCTTCATTTAACTGAGTGATATTTGCCTCAATTTGTGAATGTTGTTACTCTCTCCTCCTCTACGGTCACTGAAAGATTGGGTTTTGTGGTAAAACTGTTTGTCCTACACTCAATGCAAATGGCGCAAGGTCTCCCAGTATTCATGTTTCCATCTCAGGTCCCTGGGTTTGCTCAAGACATGGAAACAAATGTCCCAAATGCCACATAACAGACTGTATTTCTAAAGCTCTGCTCCCCAGGCTGCTTCCTAGCTGCTCCATTTCCCCCTCCCACTTTAATCCATTCCTGGTCTTTCCCCAGACAACATGTTTTTGGCCTTGATCACATCTTTCTCAGGAACTAGCTCAGCCCTCTGGGTTGTGCTGCCAGACCAAATAAAGATGAACTTTGCCTTCAAACAAAAGGCAGAACCTCTCATCTCCATTTTTGTATAACTCCTCGGTTAATTGCATCACACTTCCACAGATGGAGTTGATAGCTCTCCCAAAGAGTGTAAAACAAAATAAAACCAGTAATAAAAATAACTGGCCTAATCTTGTTCCTGCCACCAGTGCTGGTGAAGAGATAATTCTGTTGCTGTTCCTAGTGATAGGTGCTCCGATCCTGTGGTGACTGCTGACTCCAGCATCTGTGTGTCGAGAAGTGTAAATTGGCAGCACCAGTCCTCACCTCCCTCCTCCTGCTGTGCCTGCTCCTGCTTGGAGTCACAAAGTTCTTCATTATCTTCAGGGAGACGGGATGTGACAGGAGGCAATGCTCCCCTGGCTCGCCTGTGTCCAAGGGGCTTTCTTGGGGCAGGAGGTGCCTTTGCCAGGTCTTGAGCCCATGTGACAGCTCTGTGACCTCCTGACTGGTGCTTTCAGGTCTGTGCTATTTCACAGCCATCCTGACTTCCCATCGAAAATGTTGAGTTACATGTGATGACTGAACCCTCCAAAAATAAGAAGTAATTTGAATTTCTGAATGATGTGAATGCTTGAATGTGGCTGCAAGAGCAGAGCTTCTGAGCTGAGGCGTCAGCAACAGCAGAGAGTCCCTTTGTCATTCCCGACCCATGTGCAGCCCAATCCCAGAGCCAGGACTGGCTCCTGCCATGGCTCATCTGCTCAGACATCAGCTGCGATCACAGTACCGCTATCCTTGATGCCAACACAGCAGACATGGAAAGCATAAACATTATCTACACATTCACCATGGCTTATTCATAAACTCCATTGCCTGGAAAATAGGGAGGGACTGTCAAAAATGTCTAGTTTTGTTGGAAATCCATCATCTTCTGTTTCTTTACCATCTAACTCAGATCAGAGTACAGCAGAGTGGATGGACGGAGATGTGCTGGTGTCAGGCTCTGTTTTCACAGGAAAGGTCTCCCGGCCACAGGGTTGGCAGCTCAGCCCCAAGTCTCACCCTGAGGGCTAACACAGTAATGTGGAGGGACTCCCCACTTGAGCTGCCACGTGCTCCATGGTGGTGGAGGGAGGATAGGGTTGACTTGTAGCAGGTGAAATAGAGAAAGGCAAGAAAGAGCAGAAGTAGGTGCCCCTGTAGACCAGGTTGGTGATCAGGAAAAGCAAGACCGGGAGTATTCCTACAGCCAGACAGCAGGACTTGGTCAAAGATGTCCCCAAAACCTTCCAGTGGGTTTCTATTTTCTATCACTCCTCCTGATGCCCCACAACAACCAGCATTGGAAGGGAGGGATGTGTGGTTGAACTAATGAAGTCTGCGAAAGCAGATGCCAAATCCTGGGTAGGGGGTATCACATCAGTCATTGAGGCTGACCATCAAATGGACTCCAGTGATGAGCATTCAACTCCCTGCCCATTGTCCTCCAAGAGATGGGCTCTGCGGATTGTACCATGGGGAGGACTGTGAAGTAGGAGAGTTAAATTCCACATTCCAGACTCACCGTGTCCCAGAGGGATCTCATCTTTCATTGATTTACAGTTATATTTTAGGGAATTGCCTGTCTTTCATAGCTTCACAGAGAAATCTGGAAAGGATATAAGTATGACCCAAGAATTCACACTCAAAAAAAGACAGCGACCAAATATATAATATTATATCGAGGTGTGTGTGTATTTACAAAATACTTATAAACAAATATATCTGTGTATTTACATATGTATGTTTAAAATAACCTTATAACTTCACAGCAAATCTAGGTATTTCAGGAAGAAATGGTCTTATGATACACAGGGTCTGTTGGAAATAATACTGCTTTGTGTTTCAAATAGCCTGCAGTAGAAGAACAAAATGGTTTTTTTTTGTTTTAGTTTCCATTCTCTGTGAAGGTCTCACCAGTGGTAATTTTTTTTCCCTGTGGTTTGTCTAATGGCTACCCTCGTGGCCTGCCTGCCTTTGTCACCTGGCCCAGCGGTATAATCAGAGCAGGCTCCACAGATGCACCATCCAGTGGAATTAATACTCTGTCACATAAAAGGGTCACAGCAAGCATGAGGATGTTATTCTTTTCTGTGACAGAGAGAACAAGGCCTTTTGTCAAATCATAACATTGCACAGTGTTCTGAAAAATAAATGCAGTTTTCTGCCAGGTTCACTCGAGGCTGCTGAACTCCATTCAAAGCCAAGCGTCTTCCCCCAGCCGATGAATATGCAGCAATGCTGGAGCCAAAGGTCCTTCTCATGTATGAACAAGTACCTCATCTCTCTGAAGGCTCAAAGCATTGCTCCTCTTCTAAACCTCTGCCCTCCTGCCAGACAAAGCTCCAGCCAGGGGAATTGGCTGGAATAGCTGAAGGAAGAAGCTTGTGCGAGAAGCAGGAGGTAAGCAGGACAACCCTTTGCTCCAGCATCCCCAGCGCTGCTCCTGGAGGCCTCTGCGTCCTCAGCCAACTGCCCCACCAGCCTGGGGAGGCTCTTTCTCCTCCCCATCCACCAGCCTGAGTGAAATTCTGCTCACTTAAATTTTCACATCTATATTACAGCACTATTATTATTGTTATCTATTAGAGTGTGACACATACAACTCAGTCCTTGGCTGGGAGCTCAACTGGGCTCAACACAAGAACCTGTTGAAGGCTGTAGCGTGGGGGGGTTGTGTCTTCCCAGCTCCACACAATGCTGTCTGTGTGGCACCACTGGTCAAAGCCACTGCCTAAGGGCATCACACTGCTTTATCTTGTGAAGAGTTAATGATGAAGCATGCACGTTATTTTGCACAAAGAGAGCTGTTGAGGGGTTGAAAAGATTTATCTGCAGCTGGTCACCCTGGTCCCTGGACTGAGCTTGGGGAGGGGGAGTTCCTCTCCTGGGGTGTCCGTGAGAGGTAAGGAGGTCAGCTCTGGTGAACCATGGAGGGGTCCAAGTCTGAGATTCACCCATCTGAGCAAGAGTCTGAAGTTAGACACCTGAGCCCGGGCCAACCTAGTCCCCACCAGTGGAGACACACGCTGGCAGAGAGTGGGTCATCTCAGAGAGCAGGAGCCTTACCCACGGGACGTCTTCACCCCTCCTTGCTGAAGGCAAGAGCTGAGGAAACTGAGGTCTGGTGGGAGATGTTCAAATCTCAGAGAGTTGGAGTAGTGAGGTGAGCTCAGGACGATTTCCAAGGCAATCAACTTGCTCAACGATATTTCAAAGAATCTGATCACACTTACCATGATATCAAGCTAAACAGCTTTAGGACTGGAACAACTGTGCCTGACAAACTATGCTTATTACAGTGAGTGAGAGTAATGCACTTGTGATAAAATGTGTTTACCTCATGGCAGCAGGTACTAAACTTCTGGAGAACTGAGCGATTCATAGCCATGAATCCACTTGAGGATGATAACAGTCTTTAGTGTAACAGAGCCCTCCTTGGAAGTTAGTCTGTTCTTTAATTGCCATCCTTGGCAAAAGTGTTGAAAGAAAAATATAGCCACCTTTTTAGCTGAAAATCTTATGGGCCTCTAAATAGCAATGAAGATGAATAAGGCAAGGCTGCCGGCTTTATTGGGTTTGTTCACTGCATTTAGAAACAAAAATCCTGAGCCGTGGAAAATTGGTAAATATCTCGCACTCTGCACACAGTGCGGAGGAATCGGGTTGCCAGCCAGCTCGCTTTGCATCTGAAGAGCTGCAGCTGAGCTCCAAAGCTGAGCCAGGCAGATCCTGAACACCAGCAGTCTCCTCAAGGACTGCCTTTGCCCCGGGGCTGTGTGCTTTAGCCATCTGGGCGAGCTGCCCTCATCAACTAGAAGGGCAAAAGAGCAAGCAGAGGTTTGCAGCTGACACCGTCTTGGTGACACGCCGGGGAAAATGTCATAGGGCAGACTCTCTCTGGATGAGCTGAGCAGGGCTGGATGCATCGGCCAGGGCTTGGGGCAGGGACCGTGTCTGCATGGCATGGCTTGGGGAGTGCACCAGTGCGCCAGGGGGACCACAGAATCCCCTTCCCCTTCCATTAAACCCAGGCTTGTGATATGCCAGACTGACACCTGGTCCCTTCCCTCACCAGCAGGGTCTGGTTCAGTGAGATGTGGCCATCAGACTGTGCCCACAGCCTACACAAGGCTTAGGCACCACTCAGATTTGTACCGTCCCTTCAGCTTTATCCCCACACCCCTGGGCATTGACCCCAATGGGAAGCGACTGGGCAACCCATGGGTGCAAGTGGTGGAAAAAGCTCTTGCGACACAAGGTGGAGGGTTACCCCTCAGGCCTGAGGGCAATCATGGGGCTGTGGGGAGCTGTGTCCACAGGGAAAATCCAAACTACTTCAAGCTGATGTTAGTGTGCCTAACAGAGAGCGCTCACCTGGTGACAGCAGTAACAGGGGCTCGTGGGCCGGTCTCCCTGGAAAGGCCAGTGGCCCTGGGTGGGTGGGAGCAAACAGGCACATACTCACGATCTGGTTTATCCATGTGAGAGGCAGCTTCAGCCTGGAAGATGAGAAGCGGTGTGAGCCGGGGGCTGAACCCCGCTTCTTGTCTGTGTTCCTCCACAAGGTTCGTTACCATGGGCTCAGTCCTGTTCTCACGCGTGTACTCAGCTGCAGGGGCATGGCAGGCCCCAGATACTGACGTCTCAAGTGCCTTTGAAGCTGATAGCTGCCAATCTTTATCACGTTTACCTTCTTTCTCTCTACTCCATTTGCAATAAACCCTTTTATTGTCTCTTCTCTGTCTTCAGGCAGGCAGCAGTGTGCATTTAAGCAAGGAAATGAAGCTGCTCACTGGCTCTCTGTGCATGGGAACAGAGGCACAGGATGGCACACCAGGCTTGGGAGACATGTTTCTTTCCCATGTCAGCACAAGGTAGACCTTCACGATCCCACAACCCTTCTCATGTGATTTCAGTCGTACAGCAGTGAGGAGCTCAACTTCAGTCCCAGCGTGACCTGCAATACTGCAGGGATAGGGGAGGGCTTAGATACAGGGAAGCTTAAAGACATGTTGATCCAATAGTTTGGGACTCAACACACTAAACAGGGGAGTATTAAGTACTAATTAAATCAGGAACTGTGCAAATGCTTATTTTATAAGGTCTGGCTTTCTCTCATTTAATTGAGCAGCTTGGGAATTTGCTAAAAGAAAAAAAATCTACCCTGTCAAGTGTATGGTGGGTATACCTTTGGCCTCTAAGGGATGCTTATAGCATCTATAGCTTCAGTGCATCACTTAGGTAAAGAAAACCTGGGATTAGGGTAAAAAATATAGTTCTTAAGCCTATGCAATATGGGCAGTCTCTGAAACGTGATGTCTCTCTTATTTCTCAGGTGTTTAGGATGTTCTCTGCTCTCTTAACTCTTCAGGTCTTCTCAGGACATGCAACTGTGAAGAGGGAATTTTAACTACGGAAGTATAGAAAGACAACATCACCTGGGACAAATGAACTGGCGATAATGGGGTGGAGTCAAGAGGTGAAGGTAGGCACCCACACCTGGTACTTGAACCTCAAGACCTCAAATCTCTGAAGGAAGGAGAATAGAGCTGTAGAGCTCCAGCAGTCCAGGAAATGAAGGTCAAGTTCTGTTGTGTGGCTTGTATTCAGACATTTTTATTTGTTCCTTTTAATTTTTGACTTAATGAAAAATTTAGATGGGTTGTGGCTGCTGCCTACATCTTGGAGGTGAAGTAAGAATGAGAATTACACTGGACAAGCTGAAATTTCCTTGCTACCTGGTGCTAGAGGCACGTGGCAATGGCTGCTGGGAACATCTTTGCCACAGACAGAGCTAGTGGGAGGAACTGTAATTTCCCCACAGGCTCAGCTCTGCAGAAAATCCTCCCTCCGCTTGCCCTTACCCCACCTCTCTCCAAAAGACACTGTAGGCTGTGAAAATGATGAGGACAATAAAATGTGTTGCTCAATTATCCTGTATAGGAGTTGATATAATTCCAGCCCACAAGCACAGAGTGCACAGCCTCCTGTGTCCCATAGATTAACACAGTGTGCATTACACTTGCTATGGAGAAGATTAGGGAATCAAGGGAGATGGAGGGGCCAGCTTTTATTTAATCTAATGGTTGTTCTATCCGATTTCCTGCAGGCTCTTTTGATTTTCAGTAAGCAGGCAATAGAGATCAGCTGGGTTTTTAAAGGCTTGTCAACACAACTCCTGATAAATAAAGATGAGCTTCTACAAGGAAGTATTCTCTGTGAAACAAAGGAGATAGTACCCTGGGATCATTTGGCCAGGGGCACAGGAGCAGGGAGAGTATGACAGGGAAGAATTAACATGCGGAGCCTGGTATCTAATATTTCCAACCATAATAAGCAACAGCAAGAATGTGAAGAGCTGTAGAAAATCAGTTTAAAATGCAAACCCAGAAAGGATGTGAATGCTCCACTCCGGAGGAAGTGTGGTCAATGTCCCCTAGGGGCATAGTGCTCTTTGGTGACTTCTTACTCCTCCCCATGTCACCAGGGGAGCCCCCAGGTGAGGGTCCTGCACCAGAAGGACACAAGTTCAGCTTGTTCCAATGGCACTGGCTCCCTCATGATAATCCTAGCAACACACGGAGGGGCTGCCAAGAGCTCCTGGCATAGGATTTCATTTCAGATTACTATACCTAAACGCAGGTATTGGTGTCTTCGGTATCTCAATGGCCTTACACCCCTAGGGCTGAGTCCTAACAGCAGTATGGAGGGCTAGTTTAGATCTCTAAATGCAGACTACTACAGTCCACTGATAAGTTGTCATCCCAGAATTAGAACTGGTGTCCCAAGGGGGACAATTCAAAATTGCAGCGTGGTAAACATCTTGCTGGTTCCCATCTAAGCCAGGAGCTGGAGGGAACGAACTAGTGGGGTGATAGGACCAAATGCTGACTATAAGCATTCATCTGCTCTAGAAGGGTCCATGACTGGGCTTTTTGCCTCTCCCTGCAGTGTCCATGTCCAATACACACTTCTCCCAGAACTGGCCTCTGTTGCTTCATTCCCCCTCCAGGGGTGTTAGGTCCTGAAGAGTGCTGGCAGGGCTGTTTTCATGGAAAGGGGAAGGTCATTCAGAAAGCTCTTGGGCCAGGCAGGACAGATCTGGCTTCTCCCTGTTGGTCTGATATCCATGTGACATCTGTCATACAAGGAGTTGTACCTGCTCTGTGTTGTACCCACCAGGTATGTTTTTGTAGGCCACTGCTCAGTCCCATTATTCCTCCTTGTGCCAGCCGCTTGCACAGCGTTCATTGCTGATGTGATCATCCTCTAAGTCTCCAGGAGATAAGTTTTGCTTGGCTCCTGTCTCCTGTTAATGAGACTGCATATCTCTGTCATTTTCATTTGTCCTGTGACTCTCCATCACCACCTGACTAGGGCTCCCAGCCCCATGCGTGCGTGGGAGACTCCTCATTAAAACACAGTTGCTGAGGGGACTCGCATCTGTTCCCGTGCTGGCAGGGCTCTGACAACAATCTCATATGGCATGACAGATTGTAGAACAGAGTTGTCCCGATCATTTCTTTCTGTCCCACGGCTCTTGCTCTGCATCATTATCTCCATCAACACTGAAGACCTGTAAAACTGGGGAGGGGACAGCAGGAATATTTTCCACAAAAGATTTGATTTTTGAGTGAAGGACAGTATCAGACACACGACTTTCTTCTTGGCGGCTCCAGACACTTGTGCAAAAGCAGGTGTCTGTCTCAGCTGGGGTCCAAAGGGAGTGCAGAATTACAGATATGTTTAAAACCCAAGCAGCTCTTTATCCAGCACCTGCAGTCAGTGCAGAGGTGGTATAATGAATTCACATCACTCTCGCGTGCCCTTCAGCGAAAGAAGTGAAAGAGAAGTCAAGATCCGGTGCGCTTGCCAAATATGCCAACAACTATACACAACTTAGAGCAGCCCCAGACTGTCCAAGCTACTCCTGGTGTCTGCTGTAGCCTCAGTCAGCTGGTGGAACAGAGAGGTTTGGAGTCACCCTCCCATCCCATTTCCCTCAGCTGGGCTTGGTGCATCCAGACAGAGAAGTTAGCTAGATCTGCCAGAGCTAGTCAAAGTGGTTTTGTGGGGGTCAAAGCTTGTAGGGTTTACTTACCTCTCTCAAGAGACTCTATAAGTGAGTGTTCTTGACAGAGGACTGTTCTCCCTAGAGTCATGCTGACTTCCTGGTGTCCCTCCTGGCCCACTGTGCTGAATGCAGTGCCTAATCCCCATATGCGCAGGGCTAATCGAGACTTTGGGGTGTTTCATCTAGCCCAGAACTTGATGTGGACTAGACTTGTTCTTGGCAGTGACTTCCTGCCCCATCAATCATTCTGGATGCTGGAGAAAATCTAACTATCTACCTGCTCTTCTCTGGGTATGTGTGATTGCGTCTCATGAGTGAATCCTGGTCAGTGTGGCAAGGTCACTGTCCACTTAAAGGTCATGTGCTGAAGTGGAACAACCTGAGGAGTGGTTTGTAAGCAGCCTGATGAAGAGAGAGAGGCTGATGAAGAGATCTTCTTGGTGACCATCTGCAAGCACTGAAGTGTCCTTCAAGAGAGCATGATTACTGAATCTCCTTCTTCTATCACTACGTTGGGAATTCTAGATCCAGTGATCCCAATCGGCCCTGATTTGCCCTCAGATCTGCCTTTCCTTTTGAGTTAGTGGTGCCAGAGCTGGCCCCAACTGTCCTTCCAGCTGATGCCTCCCTCTCATGTGGAGGAACACAGCAGCATTGTCCCGAGCATCTGCCCCCACAGCATCAGTTTGTGGTGCTGTTGCACTGGCAGACAGTCCAGAACATTCCCCTGCAGAAGCTTGCTGAAGTGTCAAAGAACTCTGCTTTTTTTTTTTTTTTTAAGTCAGATGACAGGATCGAGAAAAGTCTGGGGACAATGACTACTTCAGGATTTTGTCCCAGGCGCAAGAGTCGGGACATAGGAAGCCACAGGCTCCTCCATGGTCTCTGCCAGGTCCATGAAGCGTGGCCGTGTGAGGGTCACCCCAGCTGGCCCACCCATGCTGGCGGTATCATTCCCTGTTATCTTTTCTGTTACCTTCTATTCCCTATTCCCTTTCCTTCTGCTACAGAGACGTGGACTGTGAATGGGGAGTGGCAGCAGGATGGGCTGTGTGCTGATGGGGAGCACGGAGATTGCTTGGGTCCCAGCTGCAGTTCACCCTTCCAGAAGAGACAAGAGACCTCAGCCTTCAGGTACTTGAGATAATAGGTATTTGGCAAATGAACTCAGCAGATTTTGCCGCAGCTCTTGAAAATGTTACTGCCTCAGCTGCTGCTCTGTCCCTCCACTGTCCCTGCAGCACAGGGTGGGCTGGACATCGGTTGCTGCAGGCACTTCAGACTGGCAATTTGTGCAAACTTACTTTCATCAGCAGCTTAATCAAGTAGGCTGAGGTGAATCAGGGTGATTGCAGTGTGGATGCACCTCTCCTTCCTTCCATCAGCTTTGACCCAGTGAGTTCTAACTTGTGGCAGCGCAACGGGGGCAGATGCCTGGACCACAACAGCTTTAATACCAGGTCTAAATCTCAGAGAGCTGTGAGTATAACGGCACCCTGTGCCTCACACAGTTGTGTCAGCAGAATGCTCACAGGGGGAGCGAGGGCTGGGGAGAAGAGCAAGCAGACCCTTTTTGTTTGCAGTCAGTGCAGCATTACTTGTGTTTATCTTATGCATTGACATGATTAGGCCCCTTTCTGCTGATGGTCATCTCCCTGCTAAGGCATCCAGGAAAACCCTGAGGATTGCGGTTGTCCTGGTGCTCGAGGAGATCTGTATGGATTTATGAGTTGACGTGTGAGTCTGGCAGGGTTGCAAACCCTTTCCTGACCTTAAACGTGCTCAGCGGAGAGGCAGCATGGTTCATAGACTGAAATGGGAGGTGTTCAAAATGCTCCAGCTGTGGAACACANCTGCTGATGGTCATCTCCCTGCTAAGGCATTCAGGAAAACCCTGAGGATTGCGGGTGTCCTGATGCTCGAGGAGATCTATATGGATTTATGAGTTGACGTGTGAGTCTGGCAGGGTTGCAAACCCTTTCCTGACCTTAAACGTGCTCAGCAGAGAGGCAGCATGGTTCATAGACTGAAACAGGAGGTGTTAAAAATGCTCCAGCTATGGAACACCTTTGCCTAGCAGAAGGGCCAAGGCAAGACCCCCTTTGCTCTGCTGTCCTTGGAGGATTTGGCTCATTTCAGGGCTCAGCCTTAGCGGTATCAATCACAGCTCTAGGATTTTTAACAAGACGAATGGGAGATGTCAAGACAGGATTGAGTGGTGGTCTCTGTCCCCACTTCAGCGTGCAACACGCCTCTACCAACCAGGCAAGCAGCATTCTGGGCACACAACATGGAGAGCTGACAGCAGCAGGATCCCTTGGTCTATCTGTTGGCTTTGTTGTATCTCATCACATACCATCAAATGCCCTGGGTGACCAATGGATGTTGCTGCATCCAGAGACTGAGGAGAGCAACTCCAGAAGGGCTGCTTCTCCTCACTGGGCTTACTCTAAAGAAGAAGCCCCAGAGGTGTCTGGGGTGGGTCCGGCAGCTGATGGAAAAGCAACTTGTGTCTGTTTGCTGAATAGCTGACACTATTCTGATATCAGTGAGGAGTTCTTCCCCTCAGGGTGTACCCTATTCTTCTTCGCCTGGCCCAAATAGCCAAATGCAAGTCAGGATGAGGGATACCTCTGCTGCAGTCAAGCCAAGGAGTTATGAAGTCTGATTTCCTAGACACAGTCAGTACTGCCCCTGCTGCTGTCAACAGTACAAGGAGGTCAGTTTTGGGGAGTTCACCAGCCATTGTGACTGTACAACATTACTTTTGATTCCTGTGTTTCTCCATTGGCATGTGTTTGACTAAAACTGCAAACTTCTTGACTATCTCAAGTAAAAAGCTCTTCCTGAAGACCTCCAAGTTCCTTGTGAAGCAGGTGACTCTAGTGGGGTGTCCTAAAGGGTAGGACCAGTAGCATGAGTCATTTGAAATCTGGCATACAATGAAAAGCTGCCTTTGTGTACTGGGGACTAAGTACGTTTTGCATTGTGACAGAAAGTCACTCACCTTTCCTTCTGCTACAGACACACGGACTGTGAATGGGGAGTGGCATCAGGATGGGATGTGTGCTGATGTGGAGCATGGAGCTTGCTTGGGTCCTGGCTGCAGTTCGCCCTTCCAGAAGAGACAAGAGACCTCACTGTTAAGGTACTTGAAATAATAGGTCTATTGAAATAATAGGGACTAGATGATCTCCAGGGGCCCCTTCCAGCCTAATTTTTTTCTGATTTACTCTAAATCATGTTCATCTTGTGAACTTCAACAACAGAAAATGCAAAATCATGCACCTGGGAAGGACTAACCTTGTGCCCCAATACTCATTGGTGGCTGAGTGGCTGGAAAGCAGCTTGGCAGAAGAGGTCCTGGGGAACTGTGAAGAGCAAGTTGAACATAAGCCAGAAATATGCCCTTGTGGCTGCAAAGGCCAAAGGTGTTCTCTTCTTGGATACTTTCTGCTCTCCAATGCAAGGAACAGAAACAACAGGCAAGGCCAACCCTGAATCTTCAAAGAAAACTTAGTGGTTGCTAATCAGACTACTGTTCTTCACTACTTCGGGTAACAGGAAGAAAAAAAACCACCCCCACCGAGGCCAGACTCTGTTAGCAGGAGAGAACCTAACTGGGATTATGGATCAGTTTCCAAAGAGATTCTGTCACAGGTCTGGGATGTCTTGGGAAGTCCAGGTGCTAAGCAGGGCAGCATTAACTGATGGCTACACAGTTTGCCAAGGAGGTCCAAATTCCCAAGTGATATAAATCAGCGTCCTCCTTTGATTAGGATGGGACAGTAATGAATGACTCCATCATCCCCTTGCCTTAAACCAGTCCCCATGAATATACGGGAGAGGTGCAGAGAACTCTACAGTTAAGGCACTGTGACAGGGTGGGCAAACAAAGGATCATCTGGAGATAGATGGGGAGTAAATGTGCAGGGCAGGAGGAAAAAGAGACTATGAATTGGGTACAGGAGCATGCAATGCTAGGTAATGGCAAGAGAGATAAATAGTCTCACACTGAACACCTGACGCACAAGAGAGACTGGTCATTAAACACAGCCTCTGTGCAACATCATTTCATTTCCCAAATGAATTTAGCCTTTCCACTGAATACTGCTTCTCTACCCACTGCACGACACCAGTGAATGGCAATCAGAGATTCCCATCAATGGGACGCAGTCACTCTGTCATAGGCAGCGTGCTGAGGTGGGAATCCACGAGCGATGGGTCAGCCATGGATTGAATTGGTTTGGCATGATACAGTGGACTTTGTAATTACCGAGGCTGCTTTTAAACTTCCTTTAAAGGCCAAGGGAACAATTTTTGATTTATGAAATAATATCTTTTTGTTTTCTAAAGTAAATATTTGGTGTCTGCTAAGGTTGACTCTAATTCATATCTTGCTGCAGGGTAAGTTCTGTAATAATGTCACTGTGTTTGCGATAACAGACAATAGCTTTGTTATAAACTATGGGAATTCATATACCAACCAGTGTTGCAGCAGAGAATCCCAAAGGAGAGGGACAAGGGAAATGGCTACTGTTTATTACTGCTAGAACATTAGCAGCAGCTACGTTAGGTCACCTAAAGACTTCTGTACTAGATGCTTTCTAACTGCTCGTAACTTTTCAAAGCTTTGCAATTTTCTGCTTGTCATAATTTTTTTCTTTATGTGTGATCCTAGCTGATCCAACCAATTTTTTCTCAGAGAGAATATCTTATGAAAAAACATAACTTTTGCAACCATTCTGATGAAACGTGGTTGATAGATCATGCCTGGTCAGCAGAGCACTGGTGTACCACGTTGATGGAAGGAGTAATTTATCTACTTATAGGAGGCCCTTCCAGTTTCAACACCTGTTTTAATGGATGAAGACAACAGGACTGGTAATTTCTCCTCTACTGCTATGCAAAAGGTTCACTCTACAAAGCACACACTTGCTAAAGCAGGCACGCTGTGGTGGGAGGGGTGCAGGAGCTGTGGGAAAACAGCCATGATTGTGTCTTCTGTGTGGACTAGGAGCTACACTGTGAAGGAGTCCATTCAGAGGCAGGCAGCTATAGGCAGGAGACCAAATGTCCAAGTTTACCCCTAGATCAAAAAAATGTTCCGAATTACTTTTGTGGAGTCTATCACTGCACCCTCTTGCTGAAGGAGATGAACAAGCTTGACTGAGTCAGGCAAAGAACCATAGAATCATAGAACTGGAAGAACTGTCTAGGTTGGAAGGGACCTTTGAGATCATTGAGTCCAACCATCAACCTAACACTGCCAAAACCACTACTAAACCGTGTCCCTAGATTATGAAAGTGTTGTTTGTGTTAATACGCTGACCAAAGCCTGCAAGAAGCCTTGAGTGAGGACTAAAAAGGCGACCCTTGGAGAGCAAGGTGGAGAAAAGGATGCTGAAAGCTGCAAGAACAGAATGTACTGCCGCCTGGAAGTAGAATGTCAGGATAAACTTAGTCAGTGACCTTAGTTTCAACAGTTTCAATCTGTTGGCTTTGTTAATACCTAAGAGCCGCTAACTTCTGCTCCTCGGTTTGTCTGGGAAGATTGAACAAGCCTCTGGTTTGACAATTTGTTCCTATATCCAAGTGTTTCCAGGTCCCAAAGAAGAGTTCAGCCAGACAGCGAAGTCCTGGCAGGCTTGAGGAGCATTAAGGGCTGATAGACAGGAATGATACCCTGGTCCCTGTAGGAGTAATTGCAGACATCTGCCTGTGAATGCCACAGTGCTTGGATTCAATCATGGAGAGGTGCAAGATGTAGCAAGCTCAGACTAGTCTCTGCTGTTGTTCAGACACCCCTCTCTTTTATTTTTTTTTTTGAAAATTCCTACATTGTTTCCTTATTTGAAGTCTTCTTTTTGAGATCATCATAGGAAAAAAAAAAAGAAAGAAATGGCTTAAGCAGAGTTTGATCTAAGGACTCAGGAAGCCGGTGGGCTGCTTAACAAAGACAATTTCCTTCTGGCTTTGCCTGTACTACAATAGTGCCCAGCTCTTTAAGTGTCTTTCATCAGGTGATCTCAAAGCATTTCACAGGCATTATGGACCCACTGTCATGACTGTTGTCAGGGCTAGAAGAATCCACTGTAAGCTTAATTGTAAATGCACCATTCTTCTAACTTTCTGACGACAGCTCCAACCTTCATCTTATTTTTCATGTCGAGGCTCATCCCAGAGGAGAGTGCTTTGTCTGTATGAGTAAGTGCTGAATTGGACAGGCTATTTTTGAGTTATGGGTGTCTGAGAAAGCATTCTGCTTTTCAGTTTCTTGGAAGCCTGCTATAAAGCTTTTATGTTGTTGTTGCTTATATATTAGGAAAATGCCTTGAAGCAGAGACTTCCAACTTGTAGTCATTTGTCTTCAGGAAGAACTCACAGATGAGATTATTTTGCCATGTTGAAATGGATAAACCTTTTGCTAGCTTAGAGGATCTATGTACAAAGCTGGAAATGAAAATAGACCCATGCTGTATGAACATCTGGGCAAACTGTTTCTTGTGACTGAGACAATTAACATATGCTGTCCCTCTCTGCTAATTAGTATCCTAGGAAAGCTCATGACTTGCTTAGATGTGCTGGGAGTTGAAGACAGCTATTACCTCTTCCCAAAAATAAAGAAGTCACTCATGGCATGGTGCTGGTGAGTCTTATTGCAGCACTTTTCAGGACAGAGTTTACAGTTTTATTCATTTCAATAGGCGGTGAGTTCTGTAGGAGATATAACATCAATACTGAACTCTTTACCAGATGCCAGAGACCATCACCAGTGTTCACATAGCATGACTGGGTATGTGAAGTGTCTTCAGAAAAGACAGAGCTGTGCAGCCTGAGGAGCCCGGGCTTCCTCCGAAGCTTGTTTGTTATTTGGAGAATGAATGTGCAGTGTAAAAAGATGGTATGATCAAAGGAAATCCAAAGAGGAGAAGAGCTTTTGAAAATGTCCCTCTGGCTGGAGTGGGGAGACAAGGAAGGTGAGCGTGGAAGGAGCAAACACAGCAAAATCCCAGCCCACTCCTTTCAGCAGCGCTTCTTTGTTGGGTTCAAGACACCCCCGAACAAGCTGAAAATGATGCAAAAGAAAAGGACTCCACACAGCACCATGTCCTTCTGTGATGTTGAGCCTGCCCCACCCACCAGGACCGGACCTTTTAGCCCCTGCTTTTGGACCAGAGGTCTAGTGTGCAAATCCTGCCTTGCCAAAAGCTGTGGCTGTACACTGAGAAATGCCAGCAGGAGCAGGGGCATTTGTCAGTGCTACTGATGCTTAGATTAAAAGACGTAGCAGGAGGCATTGGTTCTGGAATTGCTTATTTTGTCAAATCATTTTGCAATGGCTGTACCGTGCACGCAGTTATTAATAGTCTAATGACATCTCCACCTTCTGCTTCTCCCTCTTTGCAATTGCACAGGGTTGAATGCCAAATTCTTAAGTTTCCCAAGAGGTAATTGCTCACTTGCACATGCCTCTGGCAGGATTTATGTTACACAATCACAGTTCTCTGCCTCCTGAGGGTGACACGACGTGTTTTTGTATGCCAGGCTGCAGATAGATCACATCCCCCCCCCGCCCATCTCTCTCCCACAGAACACCCTCACTCTCTGGCTGGGTAGTCTCTGTGGTGCTAAACCACACACCTCTGCATTTGATGGTCCCCAGACAGCCCCTCCCTTGCCCCTGTGCTCCTGCTGCCTTGGACCGGAGAACCAATGGCAGGAAGCAAAATGTGACAGAGGATGGGCAGAAGCACACAGGACGCACTCAGCCTGTGCTGGTGCTGTGGGATGCTCTGCAAAGGCACCTCGCAGCAGGAGCTGGATCCACGTGCAACAGAGATTCGTGTTCAGCTGTGCCCCAGTGCAAGAGAGAGGTCCTCTTCCATGCTCATGGCACTGGCATCCTGGTGCAGTGGTCCTGTGAGCCTCCTTGATGGTCGTTCAGCCCTCCAGTATGACACAGCTCTGAAGGAGCTTGTGGAGCAGACAGTGAGAAGCTCCTCTCTCCAGCTTACTGCTGGACTAAGACCTTCCTCACAGCTCCTGGCACGGGGCTGTTACTCAGATCCAAGCCAGAGATGCAGACATAGCCAGAGCGCACGTATTCATGTAGCAGAGACACTGGGGTGGTCTCAGAGATGCCACAATGGTTGTAACCAGAGCAGGCAATCCCACCTCTCTGCTACCACTGCCTGGCATGTGCAATGCAGTGAAATTACTGGATTATTCCATGGTGTTTGCTAGAATGTTGGAAACAGTCTGTCATTGTGTGTTTCCCTCAGACTTCCCACAGCAAGGGAAAGATGTTATTGATGGTGGTGGTCTCTCTAGATGATGGATCATGTCTGGGGACATGAAACCACATACAAAACTTTCACTTTGTCATCACCACAAAATATTTCTGTGTGCAAACTCTTATCTGCAGCAGCATGTTCTGTAGTGTTACGTGTGGGTCTAGTGGAGGTCAGCCACGAACAGAACGCATAACTACATGGTTTTCCTCCCGTTGAGGAGGTTTCTTTTCTATCTCCATCAGGTTCAAGTTGGGTGCTGTTTGGAGGGGTCAGCCAGAGGAATCTAACTGTACATCTGACATGCCTTCGTGCACCTTGGAGAAGTGTGGGGGGGGTGGGAGCGTGGGGACCTCTCATTCTCTAAAAGTGGTAATAAAATATGAGTCCAATAGTGTATTGCTGTGTCCTGCCTGGAACAATTGGCTAAAGGACTATCATGTTTTCCCTGCCGTTGGTTTGTCCCCCAGACACTGTCCCAGCAAGGATGGGATGTCTGGGCCTTGTGTCTGTGCCTGTGTCTGGTCCCACATAGCCTGGTGGATGTAGCACTTCAGCCAAGCTGGTGGGGTGCCCCTCCATTCCTTCTCCCCATTGCACACACGGGACTACTCAGAGCAGGACAGGACGGGACTGTGTGCATCTCCCCTCTGATCTCTGCGAAGTTTATTTCCATGGAAACTGGAGGAAATCCTGACTTTGAATGAAGGTGACACAAGGCTTACACGGACAGAGGCTTGACTCCCCAGGATCCCAATTAAATGTGTTGTGGGCAGTGGGAACATGACGGCCTTTAATCCAGAGCCCACAGTTTGCAATACCACGGTGAGAAGGCTGGCACAGCGCTGTCTGGTGTTCCTCAGACAGACACTATGGGAACCTGAACCATGACAGGGGAGCAGGAGGACGGGGCAGGGACACAGCACTGATTTTGATAAGGTCCCTCCCAGCACATAAGTGTTTTCCAGCAAACAATCCATCTTCTTTCTTTAGGGGTTAATGCAGGGGATGAGGGTCACTGCTTCCTTAGTCGTCTGAAAAGAATAACTCCACTGATTTAACTGAGTGTTTGACTTGGTCTCAAGTGCTCGGGTCTGCTTGGTATTGAAGCAGTCTAAGGCTGGGACTGCATTTACTTTTCCTGCAAGAGGCTGGGTACGCTGGGAAGACCTGACTAGATAATTAACAGGATGTCTCAGGAGGAGTTTGGAAGGAACCAGTGGGTTTCTTCTGCATATAAAATATGTGACATCCCATTGCAAACAGCACATTAAGTCTTAATTTCTTGTACCAGCACAGTGATGCTGATCTGGACCCTTCTTTGCTAGGCAAAGCCTGGAGAATTTTATTTCTTGCTCACTGTCTATCATTTGCTTTCAACACACTGTATTACTCTATGGATCTCATATAGATGGGGGAGAATACCCTCTGTTCATTCAAGAGGTCTAAAAAATGATTATCAGCTTTCAAAGAGGGCAAAATACAGCCAAATGCCTTGATGAAGACACTTATATCCCAGTTGGGTGGTCCTCAGTGTGTCTGTCCAGCTTGGCGCACCAACCACAGCAGCCTGTCCGCCTGTTTGCCCATGACCCCAGCGACTCCCCTGCTCAGGTGGGAAGGCACTGTCCCTTTTGTCCTGTGTCCCCCACCCGTGGAGCTTTTATCCTGCAAAACTGAGCAGCCCTGGCATTTGGATCCCTCTAGCTAAAGGTGACGTCATCTGTATGAAAAAATGAAAAGCCAGCTCCCCTCCACAAGGACAATTCATGCATAATTTGGCATCTTTTGCCTGGAAAGAGAAGGACACGAAAAATGCAATATCCTTCGACATAAAGGTGGAGAAAATTCTCCTGAAGATTTCTAAGGTGCTGCAAGCAGGATCTTCTTTCAGACTTTATTTTTTAAAGTCCATTAGCAAATCCTGGTTTCCGAGGAATTTGTGAAAAATGATTTGTAAACAATGGAGTGTCCTAATGGGGTGGGTTGGTGGAGAGGTCCTTGGCCATCGCACACTGTGTCAGGTTCAGCACCAGTTGACCACTGCTGAAAGGTGCCCCTGAGGATGGAAAAGAGAGCAGCTCCAATCTTTGCATTTACACTGGGCCAAAGGAGTGGCTTCATGGACCTTCTTCAAGTTTACCCTGGAGGTCAGGGCCCTCCTGCATGCTGGAAGACCATGCATGTGGCATTGACAGATTGAGGCCCGAAGCAGTCACAGGAGACAGTCGGAAGTGGGTGAGGACACTGCAACGTTATTTCTTTGCCTCACAGATCAGAGGTGAAGGTACCCAACCCTGCTTCCCTTGCAGAGCGGTGGGAGAAGTCTGAACCCACCCAACCTGGCATTAATGCAAACCACGTCCAAGACACGGCGGCTCCAGACCCTGACAAGGATATATACCCCAATGCTGGCTTGCACGGCCAGCCCTTCCCTGCCCCCATCCCCGCCGCAGCTCGGTGGATCGATTTGTTCTTTATACCTGGGGCCGGTCCCCAGAGACTCCTTCACTCAATACATTTCAAGCCTCAGTGCTTGCAAGCATCTCTGTGCCGCCTTTTGATGTCATCCCTTCAAACACCAAAACGGCTGTGGCCAGGGGGCTCAGGCTGACCTGGATCCATCCAGAGGAGAAACTGCTGAGCCAGCCCCAGGTGGAAATGGTTGGAAACCTTCCGAGCCTTCCCTTCCTCTCCGATTCCAGCCTCCCCCGTGCCAGAGGCACTCACAGCATGGGTCCTTCCCGCTGCCCTGTTTCCTTTCTTCTTTCTCTCTTGGAAGCAGCCGCCTTTCCCACTGCCTTGCCCTGTTTGAGGCCTGTCTGGAGCACAATAAGTCCCCCGAGATCATAGGGGGCTTGCGGAGTGATTGAGAAGCAAAGCCCAGTTTCCTGATGGACTCAAAATACCTTTGTTCTGTACACAAACAGACTTTTACATATAGATGAAGAGTTTTGCACAGTGTTTCCAGACACGGAAACCCAACGGATGTTTCTGTTTTGCAGAAAGCAACTTCGGTCCTTCAGATGGACTGCAAACACTTGAATTACGTGTTCAAAGAGCCGCCCTGCAGCCTGATCCCTGGCAGGGATGCTCCCGCTGCCGCCTGGTCCTTTGGCTACGCGTCCCTGTGCTTTGCACAGCCACAGAGGTGCAGGGTGGTTGAGGTTGGACGTGAGGGCTGTATCCAGTCAGGTTTTGAACGTGTCCAAAGATCAGTGCAGTGAAAAGTATAATTAGGAAGAAACACTCCCAGGGGAAAACATGACAGAGTAAGTCAGTAATTACTCCCCAATAAAATACTGTAGCACTAGAAAAATGAGAGTTAATGTTACAGTTAAAAGAAATTCAAACTTGTTAAAGGAAAAGAGGTTCATCCCATGCAGCCAAATTATTTTAACTCTGCATTCAGTCTTACATGATGGGGAAAACACTTTTTTTCTCTCTATATATATATAAATATATATAGGTATATATATATAAATATATATAGGTANAAAAAACACTAAAGTGATTGACTCAAAAACTGTGTTCACTGCAAGGTGCCTCTGCAGGGCAGATGGTGCCTTTCTTAATCATATTTGTCCTTCTTTTATCAGCAATGATAAAGCTGACTGTTAGTGTTTTATCTCAACCCATGTTGCTTAAAATGCAGCTAGGACTGGATAGAAACTGCTAAAAAGGGAATTATCTGGGGGCTTTTCTTGGGAGAAAATAATCTCCCTTTTCACAAAACAAACATTTCCCAGCTTAGATGTTAAATTGCCATTGAAAGAACTCTGCACTGGACACCCCCTCCTGCTGCTGCCGTGTGCTGAGGCTTATCCCGGCCATGGACCCAGACGGCAGAGCGGGCGATGTCCCAGCACAGCCAGTGTCCCCCAGGAGGCCATGGGGACAGCGGACTTGGTTGATCTGCGTGTCCTCTTCGGGCTGGGCAGGGGCAGGTATCCTGCTGGCGTGCATGAGGCTCAGCACCTCTCAGCTGCACTGGAAGGTATCTTCGTGCAACTTCTACTGCTCTGATCTCATGTGAAAGCTTCTCTGAGAAGCAGTTTCGATTTTTAGGACAGGTCTGGTTCCACCACCATTGAAGGCTTTTCCTTCTGCACATGGTATTTCTCTCCCATCCTCTGCTTCATCATGGTGGTCCAGCACGCCCGTCTTTGCATCCTGTGCCCCCTGGCCCTGCAGGAGGCCACGCAGCAGTTCAGGGTGATTTATCTTCCCCAACCATATGGAGAGTCAATGCTCCTGCTGGTCCTGGGGAGTCAGACTGTCAGACCATGGCTCTCACTCTATTGCCCTACATTTCGGAAGAGACCAATGTAGTTGAGTTGCAGCGGTGATAGAGCAGCTGAGAGGCCAACCAGAAGCAACATGCCCTGGGCAGCCCTCTGTGTAGGAACAGCAAGGCAACGACTTACAGCACCGATTACAGGCTTTGGAAAGCGGTTGGGCATCCTGCCTGTCAGGACCGTGGCATGAGTTCAGGCCCTGAACTTCCCAGTCTCATCAGCCGCAGCACATAGTGACTGACAGCACTTGCAGCAGCAGAGCTACAGCGCAGCCAGCTTTGGCCTCAGCTCCATTCCAGAGCAGCCAGAGGGACAGCTTTTTCTGAACCATGCTGGGAACTTGTTGGCATTATTTCCCAAGGACTGGTGCAGAAGACAGCCCATACTGGGACCCCCCCAGCCAGGTTCTCAGCTGGTCCCCCAGGTCTCCCATGGGAGCTGGACAACAGATGTCTGTCTGCTGCATGAGGGACCAAGAGGACTCCAGTCCTTCCAGGCTGCATTTGAAAATCCTGTTGTGCCAAGCTGGATCTTTAGGCACCATTAATGCCCTGGCCCTGTTAGTGAGTAAAGAGTGTTCAGTGCCCCGTGGCTGTGCCTGGAGTGACAGCTCTCTGCTTTGAATGCCCTAAACACAGTTAATGGTTAGTTGGGTCCTGACTTCTGCAAATCCAGGGGTCGGGAGGGTGTCCTGGTTTGAGGTAAAACAGGACCAATTTTCAGTTAATCCTCTTCTAACTCTCTGAAATTAACGGTGTATTTTTCAAAGAGTGTCCACTTCTAGCAGATAAGATCTGATGTTTATAGCAAATAAAGGGATGGTATGCAGAGAGGCTCTTGCTTATACTTATTGCTATAACAGCCAAGGGCAGCTCAGTCTGTTACTTGCCCTGTTGGAGGGTCAGCAGCAGAAAAGCGCAGTGGGGTCCCACCTGTGGGGAGGAGCGGACAGGACAGGTGACCCAAAACTGACCAACAGGGTATTCCATCCCGTCTGCCTCATGCTCAGTATAAAAGCTGCTGTATCAAAGGGTCAGCTCTCTCTCTCTTTCTTCAATGACCGACATCTGAGGAAGACTCTGTCTGTTTGTCTGCCTTTGATCCTGACCTGTGCAATCCTGAATCTGGATCTGGAATCCAGCTCCCGTCCGTTGCTGAGTCCAGTCTGGGACTTTCCCAATGCCTGCTGGTGATGCGATCGTTGTCCTGGGAGCTCCATACTGGTTTTGTATATATTTAATGATTTTCTTATTATTATCTTTCCTCTTTTATTATCATTTTATTATTAATATTTCATTAAGGTAGTTTTGTTTCTTTTCAACTCATAAGCCTCTGTCTCTCATTTCCTCTCCTCTCCTCCGAAGGGAGCATCTGCCATTCATTCAGTGGTTGGTCCAGCCCAAACCACGACAGAGGGGTTGACAGTGTGGCAGCGGCAACAGTTAATCTGGATGGCTCCTGTCACCCAAAGGGCCGTCTGCACTTTGCTTCAGCAGCGATGTTGGCACTGAGACAAAGCTGACTGAGGCCACGTAGGATACACGGCCTTGACCCATGTTTCATTGAGCACCTCCCTCCGGAATTGTTACCACAACTAAAGATGTTTTCTGAGCAGTCCAGCCATGACCCTGTGCCCAGAGCTGGGAGCTGGAGGAGCCTGGTGATCCAGGCTGCGGTAGCACTCATCTATCAAGTGAAGGAAGGTGGAAAACAGCACTTGTTACCATCCAAGAGAAGTTCCCAGTGTTGCCTGGAGGAGGGGATGTTCTGGAGAGAGGGTGGAGAGGGCTGGGGCATGGAGGTGGATAGTCCTGCTGGGAAAGGAGAACACAGTCAAAACGTTGACCTTGCCAGAGAAGTCATAAAATTGTTTAAAATATTGAAATTGTTATGGAGGCTCATTTTTCTCCTCTCTTCACCATTCCGGGTGCACATAAAGCTGAGCTTCAAACTGTCCCTGCTACTGTGAGAACCAGAAATGTCTGCTTTCTGCCCCTGGGGACTGCTGCGATTCTCAGGCAGCTCTTCCTCCCAGCAGCTGCAAGCTTCAAGGATCGTCCTAAAAACCACAGGGCTCATGATAAAAGCTTTGCTTCAGATTGTATCATGTACCAGCAAGAGCTCTGGTTCCAGGCCACTGTCACGGTGACAGTCACGAGGGGTTATCGGCAGAAAGTGCCAGCGTTCACTTCCTTGGAGAGGGACATTACAGTAATGAGAAAATAAGAGATTTCAACTGCCTTGCCCAGCTGAGCTCTCAGCCTGTATTACCTCGGGCACAGAGAAGAATGTCTTTAATATCATCAGTAGAATATGAGTCATCGGGGCTTTTTTTTTATCCTTTTTTTTTTGAAAAAAAAAAAAAATCAGAAATTCTGCTTTGTATTTTATCATGAGGAGAGAAATGGGTTGAAAGGTAATTGGATCCTGTTGCTTCCTAAACAGCTAAATATTTACATATAGGCTGGGCTATTAATCATGGCCCCATATGGCAGGAAAGCTTGCCATAGCACTCTGGGGAAAACTGCTGTGCGCAAGTGTGTTTGTCTCACGAATGTCTCCCTGACAGCTTCACTTTCATCACAATCAGCTGTGACACCATAATTACAGATTTGGGGAGGTTTTCAGCCTCCAAGTGATTGATTGTTTGATACACACAATTTAGAAGATAGATGTTCTTATTTAAATCAACTACTTAGCGAGGGAACTGGCTACCCGGGAAGCAAAGTGGAAGCAGTCCGTGACTGTGCCGCTGTCCGGGACAGACCCCACTCTCGCATTTCCCACCCTCTCTCCCCCCAGGGCTTCTGGGCAGGGGCGATGGCAGACACATAAAGGTGGTTGCTGCACATTCAGCCTCCCACCTCCTCTCTCCTGCTTGCTGGTGACCCAGAGGTCCACCACACTGCTTCAGCTGAGCGCTTGACCCTGCTGCTCGGGGGCATTTCCAGTTTTTGGCTCCCTGGCAACACTCATCTTCTGTGACCACGGGAAAAGATCCTATCTGCTGTGGTTGTTACTGGCCACTGATTTACTGCTTGCAGCCTACGGTGGCACTGAACTCTGCTCGCTCCAGCGTGGGTTGCCCTTGCCCCGGTGGCAGTAAATCCCAGGGAGGGACAGGGTAGGTGCAGTTTCTTTCCAATTGCTCCACGTTCACCAGCTGCCAATTTTATGGAGGAATAGCAGTCAGGGTCCAGTTCTTTTGTACCAGGGCTGGTAATGTTTATGGCATATTTTGTAGATCCCAGTAACTCATCCTGGCTCCTTCTGCCTTTTTCCGTGCTGATCTGTATTTACAGCATCCCTCTTTTGCTAAGGGCAGGGGAACCTACAGGAAGGCAGGACAGGCCGGGAAGGTGAGGGGGATTGACTTCATGGGAGAGACCAGCCGGCGTGATGGATGATGTTGCAGCTGAGAGCTAACGGGCCAGGGCAGACCAACACGGATGCTTGTGCACACACACAATCTGTGCGCGCTGCTTGGGCGTATTTGACCGTGCCAGCCTGCTGGTGTTTGCCTGGATGGAGATGTTGGGTTTGAAATGTTCAGTAACTACGATTTGCTAATGGCATTAAGAAGGCAGACTGACGTGGGTGCCAGAAAGAGCTGTGGATGCGATATTCATTCTACTTTGGTCAGCTGCTTGCAAGGCCTGCAAGTTGTCACAAGCTGGCTACCACTTCTGAAAAGAGCTGCTTGAACAAACCCCAAACATGATTTATTTTTTTTTAATCTGTTGTGTGCCCTTCTGGCTCTGCAGCTTTTCTCTAATGAAGCAGACAGAAATCCTTGACCTGGAATAATGTCACATTTCCTACCAAGTGCCACATGACACTCCTTGTTCTTCTCCAGAGGGCTCCCGTCACTGGGACAAACCATTAACCTCTTTCTTGTGCTCTCTCCCTCTCTTTAGGATCTTTTCTGGAGTCTCGCTCTTTCAGATCCGTGAATTTTGTGCTGCTCCCTTCACAGTGGTCCCCTGGAGGGAGAAGGACGGAGAACAGCCCCCCCCAGCCCAGCCAGTGACTGAGCCAACAGGGCAACTTTGTGAGAATCAGGAGCTGTGGATGAGCCCTGACAAGGGCTGGGACCTTGTGTGCAAACACAGCACTCTGCTCAGCCCGTCCGACAGCCTGACCCGTGTTCCAGCTCCGAGGAGGGGCTGGGGCTCTCCTGAGGTTCTGTCTCCCAAAGTCCTTTAGCCCTTTTCTGTCAAATCCTGCCAGAGATCCCAGGGATTCCCGGCCTGAAATGATGTCCCGCACCAAGTGGCTCCTCACAGCTTGTCCCCTGAGTGCAAAGCAGCTGTGTTTATTCTTCCTCCAAGCCCCTTGTGCAGCCCTGGCAATACCTGTATGACCGTGGAAGGAGCCAAGGTGACCAGTCAGCTGAGATCCCAGCTTTGCAGTGCCCGTGTGGCTCAGTGACAGGACCACCTGGGGCAGGTAAAATCTTTAGTCCTACAAGTCACATCTACTTGGGGGGATAAGTTGTGATTGAATATGAGTTGCCAATTGTTATATCTACACATTCACAAAGTTTTGATTTCTTGGACATCAAGGAAGACAACATAGCAAAGGTCACGCCTGTTTTCAATCCTGGGACTTTTCCAGGCACCGCTTACCCCAAGATCTATCCTCCACCTCAGGTTTGTGCTACCAGTGCTCTGAGGCTGCGTCTGGCTCTTCCTTTCTGCTCTCTGTCTCCTGTGTGGTCTCACTTGTGTCTGCCCCNCCCCCCCCCCCCAGGTAACAGAGTACCCCACAAATCCCTCCTTCTTCACCCACTCAAAGTCCTGACACACCTTGAAGTTTCTTCTGTTTTGGGGGCTGTCAGTGCTCCCATGTTTGCCTGGGAACACCTTCTTCTACCCATGAACCCCGTGCAACCTCAATGAATGGCAGAGCTCCAACAATCTGCATTTTGCTAAATTTTAACCCAGACCATGATGCTTGAATTAATATCGCTGTGGACAGGGAAATGCTGACATGAAGTAAAGGCTCTCTACTTCAGCATGTTCTTTTCAGGATTAATTAAAGACAGGCAATTTTAGCATCTTCCATCAGCAAATCCCTTCCTTAACTGTTTTAATTTTGTTGATGAAGTGCAAAGACTTGTGAAATTTACTTTGCAGGACATTTAATATGAAATAAAATTAGTAGCTAGTATTCATATTCTAAATGGGCCACTCAGGGAACCTTTCCCAAAATGCAAGGAAAAGGTAAAGAGGGAGGCTTTTAACCTTCTTTGTGTGTAACGCTTGCCTGAGAGTTGAATAGTAAATTTTAATTAAGCTAGATGGGCAGAAATGATTGGCAGAAGCTAATGAAAATTTGTTTTTTACGGAAGTCCTTTTTTCTGGATGGGGATGGACAGGTGCATCCAGGAGGTTTGTCTGGTGATAGAAGTCCCCTTCTTCCTGAAAGTGCTGATCTGCTGTAGGTGGGGGTATAGATGATGCGCTTCATCCTGCACTTTGCACGAGCGATTGGTAAGCCCGTCCGGGGAAACGACTCCCTCTGACTCAGGCAGGGCCTGGGTCAGGCCAAGGAGGTGTTTGCTGTGCTGCGGAGCATTCCCACAGTGTTAAAGAAGTTGAAATTAAAGTGTGTCAGGCAGCAGAGGCGGCAGGCAGGGCTTCTGTAGACACCGACATTGGCTTCTTTATGTATTCGATTGCACATCAATTCATGTCCAGGAAAAGAGTTCAATGCAGTTGTCCAGTGACTTTGTTTGAGTGCCCATTCCCTGGAAACAGCGCAAACCCAGAAGTTACTGCTCCAGTTTGGCTGCCCTAAGTGCTGTCTCACAGCCTAAATGTTGCCTTGTTGTTGCAAAAGGAGGTCGTGCAGAGCCTGAGCGATATTCTGGTTGAGGCAGCAAAGTCTTGGTCCCTCAACAGAATAGCTCAGACAGCAGCAGGGATGCCCTCAGGTCACTTCAGCCTAGTGAGCTGAGAGTTTTCATGTGATCCTGAGGGTTTCCAGAGTCTCCCTTGTGCCAGGTGTTATACACATGTGGAAGTCTATAATTTAAACAGACGAATGATGTTAGAGGAACGAGGAGCTAACACGTCCCATCCATAGCCAGACAGCACATCAGAGGAGGAACCGATGGAGGAATTACAGCCCCCTGGTCTGTCTTTCCTGTGGTGAGAAGAGCACACCTGCCGTGACGCAGTGCCACGCGTGCTAGGGGTTGCTAACAAGGCGGGTGAAAGCCCGTAGCATAGTTCCCCACCCAACACTAATAGCCCTGCAGCAGGGCCCAGTTTCACTCCTGCACGTGTCACACCAAGCCTCTTCTGCTTTTAGCAGTGAGGTTACCTCCCTCGGAGCCTGCTCGTACCAGGCAGGAGCTTTCCCATTTCCACAGCAGAACATTGCACATTATGGCAACATTTTTGAAGAACATGGGCACAACTTGACATTGCTGCAGTACCATATGCCCCCTCCAGTCCTTTATTTCTATATTACCAATTCCAGTGGCTTCAGTGAAGCTACTTTGGATTTACACCATCTTAGAGGAGAGGAGAGGAAAATAATGAAAGTGAAGTCCAAACTCAATTAATGATTGCTTCATAGCTCTTACAGAATTGCCTTTGTAATTAGATGTGGAAGTAGCCCCTGGTTGTGAACGGACATGGAAATTGGGTTTCTAAAGTTATCTGGAGGTCTCAAAATGCAGTCAGGGATTAGCCGGATTTTCAAAGTGTTTCACCCTCTGCAAATGCGAGACATACTCAGAAATAGCTTCTCAGTGTCGTAAGACTGTCATTTTGCAATTGTGGGGATCAATTTTAAAATGTGAATACGTATTATCTGTAAAAAAAAAAATAACCACGTGTATGCATGTGGATGTGTGTGTTAAACAGTATTTTTACCTTTATGCATTAATCTAATATAAGAAGAAATACTAACCATTTCTACTAAGGGACAGAATTTGTAAGGCAAATAGACCTTCCTAGGCTGAAATTTGTAATAGGCTTTCAGCTCAATTTATCTTCTGGCTGGCAGAATTTAGCTTGTTTTTCTGTAAAAGTTCTAGGTGAGACAACAACAAAAGTAAGTGGGTGGTTTTTTTCCTAGAAACCTCAAGGCAAATATGATTTAGTGTTGGTGATATTTGTTCTTGACAGAGCTAATGTTTTGGTAGCCTTTCCCTTGACCCCTTTAAATGGCATAGCCAAAAATACTTAAAAATGCGATTTATGGTGTGTTCCGTGCTACTCTCCTGAATGTATCTCAGAGATGGATTTGGAGAGAAAAATACCTCCTCTGAAGCCCCTCAGCTACCCGTCCCCATCCTGAGCAGATGCGGGACTTTCTCTTGTGCTTTGTTTGATACGGGCAGCATTGACGGGGATCGGATTATTTCCCAAGTGGGATATCTTTGCAGCAAACGGTGAAACCACTTCCAGCATCCAAGTAAAGACCAAGATAAGTGCCGTGGGTGACTATTTGTTACCAATGGAAAGTGCCATGAACGAGAGGGCACGAGGCCAGAGCCAGAACTTGAGGCTGTATTTAGGGTCTAACACAGACATCTTCAGGCTGCATTTCAGCTCCTGGCTTTGCCTCCTGGCTCCTGTGTGTCCTTGGACCCTCTCTGCCTTGGGTTTCTATCTATGAAGTGGTGATGATATTAATCCCTGACCATAGCGGTGTGCTAGGAGAACAAATCTATTGATGATTACAAAGTGTTCAGGTAACTATGGCAACAGTGTGCCAGAGCTACCTCGGGCGGATATTCTGCCTTTTTGCATCTTGCAAGAGGAGAAGTCAGACAAAGTGCTTGAACGTGCCCTGAAACCTCCCTGTGCGCTCAGTGCTGACTCATCAGAAGCTGCCAGCCCCTGCTTCCCCTGAGTTATTTCAGGAAGGTTGCTTATGCTGGGATTGAAGCAACGGAGGAAATTTTTAAAAAGCACCTTGCTTTATTGCTTGCTGGACAGATTATTCCCAGCATCACGGCTTTAACTTGGAAAAAGTCCATTATGTTTTATGGCAATGAAAAAGAAAGCCGAGATATAAAATTTATTGCCATGAGATAATGAACTGCAGGGATGAACGTTCAGTGTAACGCTTCTCTCTGCTACATGCAGCGGCTCTGCCCTCGCTTGGTGATCGTCCTACCCACATCCTTGCAGTTTGTTTATATGATAAAGAAGCCCTGAGCCTCCCCGGTAATGCACCAGCATTTCCATTTAATCAAAACAATTTAATCCACTATAAAAAGAAGCCAAGACGGGCAGGGGAGAAATTGATCCACAGAGAAAACAGTAATGTCATGAAGAGGGAAAGCTTACCCAAACTCAGGGGAAATATGGGTGGCTGCTTTTTATTATATTGCCAGATGAGAGGCATTGCAGAGATAGGCTGGCACAGGCTGTGCCCGAGCAGCCCTGTTCCCTGGGCGCACCCCTGGAAGGTGCCCGCAGCACCCAACGCAGGTGTGAGAGCTCTGCCGGTGATGGAGGTGTGTGGTGCCGGGCATGGGAATGGTCTGGAGGGGCCCCTGGGAAGGCAGGGAGCTTGCCCAGGATGAGCTGGGCACCAGCAATGCTGTCCCATGGTTTTGGTGATGGGCTGGCCTCCAGCCTCCCAGCGAGGCCATGGAGACACCCTGCCTGGCTGGGTACCATCCTGGCTGGAGCTGCTGAAAGAGGTGAGTGGAGATGTCTGTCCCTTTGTCCAGGAGCCAACCCCCTCCTCAGTAAGTGTGAAAGGGATGGGAATCCCAGCAGCCTAGGTGGTCTTGTTCTGTCCTCTCCCTTTTCCTGGTGGGAGCAATGAGGAGACCTCATCACGTCTCAGCTTTTGTATTTGAATCATGCACAGCATCCCTGGGTAAGCACACATCTGCCCTTGCAAAAACCCCAAGGGAACAAAGGATCAACCTGTCTGTGCTTCTGCTCCTGCTCCCAAGAGCAACAGGAGGTATTTCCAACAGGC
Organism: Anarhynchus alexandrinus; assembly: GCA_008711295.1. Lineage (NCBI taxonomy): Eukaryota > Metazoa > Chordata > Aves > Charadriiformes > Charadriidae > Anarhynchus > Anarhynchus alexandrinus. Next base: position 67,401 of record VUYV01000630.1, on the reverse strand, counting down.
CTAACACCTACTTTGAATAGGAAATTTGATTTTCTATTTCCATTTCCCCCAATTGTCTTTGGGCAGAGCTGTATTTTACTTTTATTTGTATTGTGTTGTATTGTGTTTTATTGGCTTTTGTGTCCAGTACCTTGGAGCTACAAGCAGAGGAGTTAAAAAACATTCATGTGAAGCTTGTCCTTACCTTCCCTTCACCCAATCCCAGTGCTCCCCAGTACGTCTCATTCCCAGTGGGTTCCCTCCGGCGTGGCAAAGGCTCTGAAAGCCAAGTGTGCTTCCCCTCTTGCCAAGGACACTTGTCCAGTAGCGTTGTTTAGGGAAGCTCTGCTGGCACTTGGCCAGGGATGCAGTAAAGCTGATGAGTGAGTGACCTCGGCCGCTGACTTGCCTGTCTCATGGAGGGCAGGGCTTGCATCAGAGCATCTTCTTTCTCGTCGTGGATGTAGGCAGCCAAGCTGGGATTTTTCAAAGTGATTTAGGAGCCTGTATTATATTTTCAAAACCCGATGAGGTCTTACAACTGATGTGACTTGAACTCCTTTCCCTCTGTTAGCACACTCTAAAAAGCTATTTTAAAAGTCCCCTAAAAGTTTTAGAAATATGGCTCACCTTAACTTTGAATGAAACGAATGTTCTCACTCACTTAACAAAGCCAGATTCTAGATGCTGTTTTCACTCAAACTAACACCAACTCATAAGTTGCCCTGGACACAACTCCAAATTAGTCTCAGACCAGGGATAGCCCCAAACTGTTGTGTTTGACTTGAAATGAAATGCAGGTGAGAGAAATTGATGCAAAGCTGCATCTCAGGGCCACTCCTAGCTTTTTGCAGAAAAAAAGCAATGGTGATATTTAATTGTTTTTGTCTAGCCAAGCCATTTTGGGTGAAGTATTAGGTTCCTGTGTTGTCCAGAGCCACAAAGGTCTGGAGATGTTGTCAAAGAAACCTGCCACATCATGCTGTTGGCTTCTGCATTGGAGTTTGAAGCTGCCCCAAAAGGTATTGCAACAAAAAGTCGCTGCAGGCCAGACAAGCTGTCTGTGGGAACTTTTGCTTCCCTGATCTCAGAGCAAGTGATGCTCCAGCTTTCGCAGCCAGAGTCCCCCTCACTCCTCAGTTGTACTAGGGGTAACTACTCTTCTACAAAACACCCCAGATTCTGTGGCAAAAGGCTCATCCTCACGCTAAAGGCTCATCTCTTGGTAGCCTCACCTGAAACCAGACTTTTCTTCCTGTTGCGCTGAAACGACCAGTGTGGACAAGGCAGATCCAAAATAAATGTCCTTAGAGAGTGTGTGCTGCCCAAATGTGTGTTTGGAGACAAGCATGGATATACCTTCCCAGCACCTCTATTTGACCCCAAATATTTTACCAATAATTGTTGAACATGTAGTGCAAGAACAGTCCAAGGAGCCAAACCTCTACTCCCAGGTAAATGATCTGACCACTTCCCTGCAGTGTCACGTATGCCTTCACTTGCTTGTCCCTGCCTACAGACTCATGTTGTGCCAGACCGCCCATGGGTATAAAAGATGACCACAACACTTAGGACTGGTAAGAGCTTCTCCCTGGGGGAAGGAGGTAGGAGGAACCTGTAAAAATGGGACCTTTCTGAGGAAATGGTGCATCTACGGCAGAGTACAGGTTGTTGGTTGGCCCCAGTACAGGGGAACAGGATCAGGGTAGACCTGTCTCCTGCCAGCTGGGGGCTAGAAGCCAAGGAATGAAACCATTCAGTTCATCTACTTGAGCAGACGCTGGCTGCAAATTGGGCAGTTCGGGTCTTGCTCGAGGAGGCAGTCTTGCCTACACCTCTGTGGTGAGAGGCAGCATCACCCCAACTCGCTGAGGTCTTCATTGTGTGCATCGCCGGGCTTTGACTGAGCAGAGGCTACCTCCCAAAGGGAAAGAGCTCCTGCAGCACCAGTCATACCATCCCTCTCTTTATTTAATTGTTTTCAAAGTTTGGCACTAGGCCAAGAAAAGTCTGGAGATAAGTCTGGTGACAAAACAGACCTCCAGAAAGCAACACATTTCATCTGTTTCCAAGGGAGCGGGTTTGCTCTTTGATCTGGTGGCTCCAAGGGGAAGGGAAGGACCTCTCACATCTTGTTAAACGCTTTATTCACACACATGTAATTAAGATATCCTATATCTACAACTCGGCATGCCTTTAATTAGAGACATTTCAGCACTAGAAGCGCTGGCAGAAACAGATAATGGTGCTGCCTTTGCGCACTGCCAGGAGACAAAACCGACCACAAGAAAAGACAATTTCCCCGTAAATTAACTGTGCACTGTGCCTTGCCATTTGCTGCTCTGTCCCCCACAAGGCTGATGGAAAGGAGATGAAATGCGGTTCCTGCCATCCAGAAGTACTTGCCAAGTTCACAGAACGAGAGAGCAGCTGTGGCCGCATGGGGAGGCACAAACAGACAGGCACAGACAGGCATCCTTTCTAACCCAGCTGGTGGTAGAATGGGCAACAGACCCCAGTTGAGGACCTTCAGGGACCTACCTAGCCTCTGAGAGGATGTAGTATAGGGCAGCAACAAGAAAGGCTTTACCCCAAGCCACCCTAGACTGCCCAACCCTCTGTCCAAACCTGGTCCAAGCACTGCAGGAGGAGAGCAAATCCTTCATCCTCCCACCCTGCGCTGTTTCATCCCCTCTGGGCCTCAGATTTAGAGCCACCTGTAAGCCTGGTTTTGAAACATGGGCATAGATGCCCCCGGGAGGAGGGTAAGACCCAGGATACTACCCCAGCTCCTACTTCTGGAGTGGTCCCAGCCTCTTAATCTCTTGTGTAGTTCAGGATGACTTCCCAGTTTTGCCCCCATCCCCAGCTGTTGATAGAAGCCCTGAGACTGAACAGTTGTTCAGGCCTAGAGCAAACCTAGGAGCTAAGATGACAATGCTCATTGATGACTAAAGGGTGAATGACACAAGGGGAAAGAGGGACTTTCTCATGTCCTGGGGTTGTGCCATCAAAAAATGCATAGATCCGTCCAACGTGAACCCTAAGGTCATACATCTTCAAGGCTTCCCAGAGGCAAACCTCACTGAAATTTGAGGCTCCGCATTGACTTGTAGCCATACAGCGGTGAGTGTCAATGAGGTTCATCAGGCTAGTCTGTGTGAGCTGATCGGAGTGACCTGTCAGAAAGACCGTCAAGGCAGAGAGAATAAATCTAAGATTGAGACAAGTCCTGGCATGCTGAGCGGAGAAACAATTTCAAAGCTAGCTCTCAGGGTGAGGCTGGGTCTACTGTGGTCAGCATGATCCTTGGATCTAGAAATCCAAAGGGATCAAGTGATAGTAGGACAGAGTTGGTGATACCTCCTTATTTGGGCCCAGTGACATCTCTAAAGGATCCTTTTTCCAGATACTATCCTCCACAAGGAAAGCAACATCAGAAAGGAAAACCAGAGAAGTTTCAGAACAGAGTCACAGGAATGACTGAGATCTGGAAAGCCCTGCTCTAGGAGACATGGGAAGACATAGTTTCTTGGTTACAGAAGTTCACTGGTCTCAGTCTAACAATAAGTACAGGAAGAGATTTCCAATATCTGAGGGCACAAACGTTACCTGAGAAGCCAAAGGCCAATTGAGAAGATTGGCAAGCTAAACCCAAGGAAACTCAGACTAGAAACTAGGTGACCATATTTACCATTTGCAACTCCGTGCCTAAGGATATGGGGCGTTCCTCAAAATCTGCTCATTTATCAACCACTTTTCAATGTCTTTCTGATAACTCCTCCATCCCTCCAACACAAGGTGTGACTGATGAAGAAATCTCCGGATTAAGTTCCCTAGTCTGTGTCATCAAACAAAGTCAGGATAGAAATATGCTACAATGGTCTTTTTTAATCATCTAAGCTTATTCTTGCCCCTCCATCTTACTTCAGAACTGTTGCTTTGGTGTGGCAGGACTGTGATCCCAGAGGATAACAAAGGTGATTCATGAAATAAGGACATTGATGCTGTCTGTGGGCTACATGCATTTCGATTTAAGTGCAGCTTTGTGAATTTCTCATACTCGTGGGCTGATGTGGGGGAAAGATACTAAACCAAGCAATAAAGGAAACTGCCACTTGAGAACTCTTTTTTCTTTTGTCGTTATCTTATCTGTGAGTGAGAATTGTTTTCTGCCAAAACAGCCACCCTCCCCTCCCAGCTCCCCCTTGCAGCTGGGAAAACAGTGTTTTGCCTTCAGTGGTCTGGGCTGTTTAGGCGTTTGTAAGAACAGTGAAGAAGATTGCTTTCTCTAGTGGACAATATCTGACTACCAGCTCGTTTTTCCATTTTCTGTGTGTGCAGGGGAGCTGTGCAGCTTGGCTAACTGCTGTATGCTGTGTTTGGAGGAACCCTGAGAGCGCCAGCAGAGCCCCTGCCCTGGAGCTCAGGTCAGACAGGAGAGGGCAAGAGGCATAGCCAGGAGGTAGTCAGCAACACCAGCAGATGCTGGGAGACCACTGGGAGGAGCAGGAAGCAGACACACAGAGGGTAAAAATAGTGACCTTGGCTATGCAGATTTTAGTGCAACCTGGGAAGGTATTACAGAGTTTTGCACTGAGGGCAAGGCTGAGAAAGAACCCGCTCTCCACTCTTGCAAGGGCTGAGGGGATGGGGTGTCATGCCAATTGCAGGTAGTTGGTTTTTTCCACTGAGCAGAGCTTCTCTAATTCAAGTTTTTTATTCTAATTTATGTTCAGGTAAGACATGGTTCAAAGCTCAAGGACCATTTTGTTGGTTTTGTGTTTTGTTAAGAAAAATGTATGGACAGATCCATCTCAAGTCTGTTGTCTAATTGGAGGGCTGCTCCACCATCTCAAGAGTGGGACACCGCTCACCTGCCTTCAGATCAGCTCTGTTGAGATGTTCATCTGTTGTGGTCATCCAGACTCCCTTTTAGTCAGCACAGAAAACGGCACTTTAACTTTACCACCTAATGAACTCCTTCCGCAGTCTGCCAAAGGATGAGAGGAACGGCCTCCCAAGAGCACTTCTTTCTCTTGAAGGACTGCTGAAGGGGCTCAAAGACACAGATTTAAATGGGAACCCATGGCTTAAACTCCATCCAGAGTGAAAGGAGGTGACAGATTTACCAGGACAAAGGAATTCCTCGTGGGTTACTAATAGCACAAATGTAGCATTGGTTTTGGTGACAAAGACACTAAATGGTTGTAGCCACTAATTAAGGAAAAAAATACCAATCTATGGATAAGTTAAAAATAAGGAAACAAATAAAGTTTAATGAGTTTCAATTCAACAGAAAGTTGGAGAATTATGGGATATTTTGATTTTGGACTCATTACAAGCAACAAACTGGTTTGACAAAAGATGATAAATTTCCCAAAAGACCATACTCTAATTAATTTAAAATCATAAACCAATTAACATATTTAGTACTAAACACCCATACAATTAATTTTGTACTCAGAGATGATGTATGGTATTTAGGGAAAGGAAAAGCAAAGCTGGATTTCTCATAGATAAGTAGGAAGTCAATTCACTTAAGCACAAAACTCACATGATGAACACCCTTTCAGGTGCAAAACTCAGCTCTGTCTTAGTAGTGGAGTCAACGTGGGGGTGAAAAGTGGCCACATATTTCTGGTTTTAAGGGAGGCAAGTGGGCAAACGCTTCTCCAGGCCCACCAGGCCACAGTTCCTGGGTCTGGGCTGTATCTAGACCATCACAGGACAATGTTCTTGGCAATGAGCTGGGTCATGTACAGGAGAGGCAACACTGCTGTCCTTCCCTGTTTGTTTCTAAACTGTCGGGTCCTGAAGACCCCATCAGGGCTGGGTGGAGAACAAGGTCTCAGGCTGATGAATCCGCCTAAATGGGCAAAGAGCTGGGATGAAAAACATATATTTGTAATGAAAATATTGCTTTAACAGTGTCATTTTAATAAAAATATCAATTTGCGGAAAATACTTGGAGTGAATACTTCTAAATAAAACATGTTTGTTCAGAGATGACATTCAAAGCAACTTTTGCTTTGCTGAGAAATAATTTGCATTTCTGTTTGCCTGTTTTGCCAAAATAAAGCATATTCTCACGGAAGATTTTCTTGCCTCGTGTCTTGTAGTTAACCTGTGGCTATAAACCCATTCTGACAACGAATTTGCCATCTGCTCCAATATTTCTTTAATGTTATTTGATGATATGGGCTCCATTCTGCCCTCCTATAAAACTCATGTCACTCCCCTCCAGAATAAACTCCCACAGAAGGTTTGAAGGGCTACAGATTTCTTGATGGAAATTTTAAAAATCATCGTCATCGGAATGCTGTCTTCCTCTATCTACTCACCTCGTGAAAGTGGGGTCTGGGTACTGCTGACCCACCGATGGTACCCAAACATGTCTCAGAGGTCTGGCTCCCCATTACTGGCATGGCTCGAAGAGCCGGATTGTCTTCAGTGAACTTTCCCAGAGCTTCAACATTTGGAAACCAAAACTTCCCTCTGTGAACTTGTCCCACATGCGTCAGTGGGAACACAGCTCTGCTCTGGCTGCCTGTACTTATTTTGCTCCATCCACCTCAAAATGTCTTTGATGGCTGCCTACAGCACCTCGGCTCATGAGGACATAACTTTGTTTTGTTGTTTTCCTCAAAACTCCTGGGCTGGCAAAGGGCATCAGACTGCTTAAAATATGCCCTGCTTTCAGGTGTAACTTCAAGTGTTCGTCCTGCAGTCTGATAACACTCCAAATGGTGCGACTGAGCAAAGGAGAAAGGCTCATTTCTGTCTGGAGATCAAAGTTATACCATCTCAACAGTGCCGTGTAGCACTGCTGCAGGGGCTGGCTAGAGCGTATTTTTGCTGGAAAGCTTTTTACCTAGGATTCGTGCCCAAACATCTCAGAACATCAAGTTATCTGTGAACAGATAAACTCTCTCTGGGTGTGGAGCTGAAGGAAAAGACGCTCAGGTAAGAGGACTCGTCTGTCTGGGTCTCACCTCGTGGGAGGTTTTGGGTGACTCTCCCAAGTACCCCCGTGGATAATTTGTGTGCATCTTCTTCTTTCTTCCTTTGATGGTCAAGTGTTTATTTTGTTTTTCAGCCTAAGCGGGGAGAAATGGAAGATGCTGGAAGCAACAGTTCATGTTTGCCAGGTCATTAGGAAACCAATCAGAGAGGGGATGAAGCTTTGGGTGATGTTTTTCACTGACATCAGAGAAGGAGGGCATGGCCTGCCCTATACAAGCAGTTCAAAGAGTTCTTCATATGGGGGAAGGAGGACTAAATATAAGGACTGGGAGGAAAAACAGAAAAAGATCAAATAAGCTTTAAAAACCTGGATCTGTGTGATCTCAGATGCCTTCTGACAATAACATGTTATTGCTCATCATTATTGCAAGACAGAATTAAAACTGCTTTAGTACTTCAGCTGTGCATTTCTGGACCGTGGCATGCCAGCATTTCTTCTACGTGTAGCAGGAAACTGTGAATTTCTGGGTTTATAATAATGGTTTGGAGAGCAATGAAAAGATCCCTAAGTTGCAGTTTACCCGCAGTTCCTGCTGTGAGCTGTCATAAGCCCAATACTATCTCAGCGCAGCTTTCATTTGTGAGCACTTCAGTTTGTGTTGGGCTCTGGACTTCGCACTGAAATTGCTATAAGCTGGTATTTTAACGGGACTTCTTGGCTGCTTGGCTACAGGACAGTGAGCACAAAAGAGATTGTGTTGAGGAAGGGAGTTTTTTAACCAGTCCTGTTCACGGAGGCTGTCCTGTGTGTATACCATGGGGTATAGCAGAGCTTCAGGCTACCAAGACAAAGTTCTCTCTCTGCAGAATCCTTGCATAGAGCCTGGGCCAGCACATCCTGAGGCTCTGGGAGGTGCTGCTGCCTGGGGAGAGGAATGTACAGCCAGAAGGAAGACGATCCTCTTCAGTCCACCCTGTAACCGTTGCCCCTCATTGGGAAAGACAGGGTGTGGGGTCTGTGTCCCCACATTGCCTGGACATGGGCGTCTTCTCCCAAGTAACAAGTGATAAGACAAGAGAAAACGGCCTCAAGTTGTGCCAGGGGAGGTTTAGGGTGGATATTAGGAAAAATTTCTTCACTGAAAACATTATCAAACATTGGAACAGGCTGCCCAGGGGAGTGCTGGAATCACTATCCGGGTGGATGTGGTGCTGAGGGAGATGGTTTAGTGGTGGTTTTGGCAGTGCTATGTTGATGGTTGGACTCAATGATCTTAAAGGTCCCTTCCAACCCAGACAATTCTATGACTGCATGATTCTATGACATGTGGAGATGGTTTAGCTGGTGGCAGATGGTTTTGCACAGCCAGGACCTTTCTTTCTCTGCCCAGGCTCCTCTCCCAGCATCCCACCCCACCGACTTGCAGTAAACCAGCATGGGAAGGGCCTTTAGACTCTTCTCCAGGCAAAAGGACTGGGCTGTTTGTGGGACAACACCCACGTGTGCAGGTTCACCTCATCCAGGGATGGGCACTGAAGACAGACATCTTTTATAGGGACTTGTTTGACCTGTGCCTCTCCTCTGACTGCAGCGAGGGCCCAGGACAACCAGCTCCCAATCTTAGATGCCAAGAGACAGCAAGGATGAAGCCTGACTCTGCTGCGACAGTCATTTGTTACTTGTGACTGTTACTGTTTGTTTCTTTGGGAATTGCCTCACTTATTCTAAATAATTTAAAATTTTGTACACAAAACCTAATCAAGAACCCAAATTATCTCCTTTTTAAGCACGGGAAGATATGCAGAATCAGCCTGAAATCATTTCAAAAATAATAAAGGCAGATTCAGTGACAGACCAAAAAGCATAGCAAGTACAGCTGTGAGCTGCTCTAGGTTTATCTCAGCTACTGAAAAGCAGACAAAAGGTACTGGTATATCTCGTATTTAATTTTTTGAACTCACAACTTGGTTGCATGCAGATTTGGGAAAATAATGAATATTCTGCTTCAGCTGCTGAACCAAAAAAATCAGAAGAAAACCGGCACATGTCACACTGAAACAAAATTGGTGCTGTTTCTTTCTAAGCAGGATGAACACCCCCTTTAAAACCACTATTTTTAGTCAACTAAAATTCACCATCAACATGAAATGGAACGCTTGTCTCCGTGTCAGAACTTAGTCCTCCTGCTCGACCCGTTTCCTTCCAGAGGGGGGTCAAATTTCAGAGCATTTCTTGTCACTTTAAACTGTGTTTTGCCCCTGCGAATTTCAGGTTTCCGGTACTTTCACTACTTGTTAAAACAACAACAACAACAAAAAAAAGTCAGAACATCTTTTCAAGACGACTTGGGCCACCGTGACCCCAGTCCCAAGTGCCATCACCTCTGTGCTCAGACGGGGACACCAGACCCGCACAGCACAAGCCTTTCCCAGATTAGCTTTCATTTAAAATCAGGAGCTTCAGGCTGTGAAGTGACAGTCGCCCTCGGATAAACATCTCATCCTGGCCCGGCGGGGAGCGGGGACAGCGGGGTCAGAGTCACCTGGCAGGGCACACCGCTCCGTCCCGCGGGGACGCGTCTCCGGTTCGGCACTGCGCCACCGCGGCGTGCAAATGAATTAAGGAGGGAGGTGGTGACAAATCGAATTATCTCTGACATGCCAATTGTCTGAATTACGTGTCCCTTCCCCAGAATGCAGCCCATAATCACAGCAATTATACATGACAATCATTAATAATTGCATTTCACTTCAATCAATTTTTACTAAAATATAGCCTTTGTGCCAGGTTTCAGTTAATTTTTCCTATATATGTGTCTCAGGCGCTTGCAATATTCTTGTGTGAAGATCAATCAGGACAAATGACAGGATGACATGCTACATTTCTTGGGGGAGCCAATTTTTAATTAATTGTTATTCATAAACTAATTATTGGATTTACAAATGAGTTCTAGGGAAATTCATTAGCCCTTGGAAGCTGCATGTCAGCCATTTGCAGAAGAATATGAGTCTGCTTTTCTTCATAAGACTGTAAATCCATGTCTTGAAATGCAAAATGGGTTTTTTCCTGGAGCTCTGGGGCCCTGGCCAAGGTCATCTACCATCCTCTCTCTGCGAAGTGCTGGCATTTGTCCTGCCTCAAACTCAGTTTAAACGCAGTTTTGAGAGAGGATTTCCTTACAGAACTGAACGAGGAGCAGCCAAGTGTGTGGGCTGTGTCTTTTCTATCCGAGCAGCAGAATCTCCTTACGGACACGCATGCAGCAGCCTGCATAGAGCTGCTGCCTCACATCCCTGTGCCACCCTGCGCGTGGGCACCTTGGTGGTGATGTGCAAAAGAGCTTGAGAGAGAGATGGAAAAGCAAAACTGAGCTTCCACATCCCCCCTGGAGCAGCCATCCTGGAATAAATGATTACTGGAAGCTATTTCTCTCCATGGCTGAAAGGATCTTATTTAAATAAGATCCTTTTAAATAAGGTCCTGCACATGGGCCAGGGCAACCCCAAGCACAAATCCAGGCAGGGCAGAGAATGGATGGAGAGCAACCCTGAGGAGAAGGACCTGGGGGTGTTGATGGATGAGAAGCTCACCATGAGCCGGCAATGTGCGCTGGCAGCCCAAAAACCACCGGCACCCCGGGCTGCATCCCCAGCAGCGTGGCCAGCAGGGCGAGGGGGGAGATTGTGCCCCCCCTGCAGTGCTGCCTCCAGCTCGGGGGGTCCCAACAGCAGAAGGACACGGAGCTGCTGGAGTGGGGCCAGAGGAGGGCCTGGAGATGCTGCGAGGGCTGGAGCCCCTCTGCTGGGAGGACAGGCTGAGAGAGTTGGGGGTGTTCAGCCTGGAGAAGAGAAGGCTCCGGGGAGACCTTAGAGCCCCTGCTAGTGCCTAAAGGGGCTACAGGAGAGTTGGAGGGGGACTCTGGATCAGGTAGTGGAGCGATAGGACAAGGGGTAACGGTTTTAAACTGGAAGAGGGGAGATTTACATTAGATATCATGAAGAAATTTTTCCCTGTGAGGGCAGTGAGCCCCTGGCCCAGGTTGCCCAGAGAAGCTGTGGCTGCCCCATCCCTGGAGGTGTTCAAGGCCAGGTTGGACGCTTGGAGCAACCTGGGCTGGTGGGAGGTGTCCCTGCCCAGGGCAGGGGGGTGGAACTGGGTGATCTTTAAGGTCCCTTCCAACACTAACCAAGCTATCATTCTGTGATAAATGGCCCTGATGATGATTTCTGTTCTGCAGAGAATTGGAGGGAGGATCCTTTGTGAGAGCAGCTGCTGGTGCCCGCTGTTCCCGAGGTTGGGAGAGCATTGCCAAGTGCCCCAGCTCTGCTTACCAGGGTGGCTTTTAAAGCCTGATCTCTCTTTATTCATTCTGCCACCACTGATGCCCGGACTGCCCATTTTCTGCAGAAGTAAAATGCTGTGGGAGCTCTCCCTGCCTGCTGGCAGCAGGCACTGTCTTTGCACAGAGAGCAGCGCAGGGGCTGTCTCAATAGTCCATCTGCCCTGCGGAAGTCTCTCTTCCTGTGCCCCAGCCCAAGTAAACTTGCTCCAGATGTTGCACCAGGACACGTTGCCCTTCGCCGTGTCCCTCAGCCTGGCTGTGGTGGAAAGCAGCACAGAAGCTCCTGTCTTCTTCCCATGTTATTGAGAAGAGGTGCTGGCTGGGGGAGGAACGGAGGAGACATCTGCCCGGCTCCCAGGACAAGGGCAGAGCGGAGGGCCCGAGGCTGTGCTGAGCAGCTTGGCTTTTCCTCTTGCTCAGAGAAGTGCTGCTGACCATCTGCAGCAGCTCCTATCGCTGATTTGTCCCCAGGAGGAGGAAGGGTGGTCAAGGGCAACCCATTGGATGGTGTTTCTTCCAGGTTGGCCCAAAACTGCAGACCCCAGAGTTTCCTTTATCAGGTCCAGTGGGGACTGAGATGGGCCACACTGCCTTTCGAGACAGCATGACCGCTGACAGTCAGTGATGGGGAGGGATACTGGTGACAGCAGGAGTGCTGTGTTAAGAAGAGATGTGCGTAGCAGGAAAACATTGAACAAAGTGCTACTCTAAATAAATAAAAAGCCTGTCTTCTGTCACAGAATCATAGAGTCATAGAACGGTTTGGGTTGGAAAGGACCTTAAAGATCATCTTGTTCCAACCCCCCCTGCCCTGGGCAGGGACACCTCCCACTAGACCAGGTTGCTCAAAGCCATTTCCAGCCAGGCTTTGACCAGGCAGTGTTGTCCCTGTGGAGAAACAGAGCTGCACTAAACCTTGTGCCTGTAATATGGGTATTCAGGGAGGGCTTTTTTGGGGAGAATCAGCCAAAATGAACTGAAGTTTGGCTCTGAGGGAAGAGGGTAAAATACAGTTTCCTTGGAGAGCTGGTATTGATGTTCTGATTGCTAACAAGGATTGTCGCACAGGAGCTGTGGTCACACACTTCGATCTGCTCTTGGCACATGAGCGTTGCTTCATTGCAATAAAGCTTGCTGCTCCCATTTCGAGTGCTGTGTTATGGCAAACACAAGTGAATCTGAAGTCCAGGACGTTGCTTCTGTTGTAACAAATTTTCTGTGTTGTGGGCAATTCAGCTGGGATGTTTGTAAACGAGTGCAGATGTGGGATCTCAGCTGGATCTCTCATAGAGTGCAGAAGGAAATTTGGGAATATCAAATGGGCAGGGGGAAGAAGAGCGTTGCTTTCCGGGGACAGACTGTGTTGATCGTTCACCAACATATGCTCGCCCAGCAGCCAGGCACTGTGCCAGGGCCAGGACTCAGAAGTGAGCCTTCTCCTCACAGCCCCAGTTCTTGCTCTGTCCTAGGTCTGCTCATCCCATCTTCTCTAACTTAAACCCTCTATTGCTGTACTGGTAACTGTATGAGGATAAGAAAAGCACAGGAGGGAGCTGGGAATAGAGGGACAGGGCCCATTGCTCCCTCTAAAGATGACTCCCTGAATTTTTGGGGTTTTTTTTTGTATGTCTGTATCATTTTATCCTTTTACCAGCTCTCGCGCTCTCTCTCTCTCTCCACCTTCCAAGGCTTTGCCTCACTGATAGATACTGGCAGCTCTGCAGGTCAGATAAATCTACATCATATTCATCAAACAAAAGAGAGAAGAAATGTTGATGCCATGTTGACTTGGAATCTGGATCCTTGTGCAAATAGCTCTGGTGGGACCCTCTGCGACAGTGCCTCTCGGGTCCACGTGCTCAGCAGAGCCTCCTGTGTGCAGGAGACTGCCCTTGTGCATCTTGCTGTGAAACTGGCCTGTTGCAGCTCGTCTCCGGTGTGCTTTCCTGTTTAGCAGCCTGTCCTCAGTCAGGGATATTAATTGTTTTCAAATATGTAAGATGTTTGTGTTGTTCTTGCTGGAGGTGATAGTCAGTTTTATTAAGTACTGTCAATTCCTGTCTGTGTGCTAACGCAGAGATACCTCTGACTTGCGGTTTTTAACTGAGAGGGTTCGAAGATGTGACTCTGCCCGAAACCCTGAAAAAAGGGGATTGTTCGAAACATGGTTATCTCATGACCATGTCACCTTTCAACCTGGCACTACATTTGGAAATTCTAACATGCCAGGATGGATAATCTGAAGAAAGCTTTTCAAAGCCCTTCCAGACAAAACTAGAGCTATAGATGTCAAAGGTTCTATTACAAGGAAAATCTCAGTTCAAGCTGAAACCAAAAGTTGCTATCAGTGTTCCTAAAATGAATGAAAAATGCCCTTGTTTATCCTACTGAAGTTTGCAGAAGCAGCAAAAATTTGTGTGCACTGCAAACCTCTGTTATTTGTCAGCTATCACAAAACCAAGCGCTTAATGGATGGGAAGGCAGAGCTAGCATTTCTAATCAAGTTCCTCAGATGTTCAGAGGAGGGAAATGTTGACTTTAGTGCATCTTTGAATGAATTGGGGCTCCAGCCGTGCTGCCTGCTTCTGGTCAGGGAACAGACTGCTCTGTCCGTGGGCCCATCCTGGCAGCCCATACATTTCCTTGCCAGGTGATAGAAATCCAGGAGGAAAATGGGATGCCAGCAGAAAGCAACACTGGCAGCTTCTCTGCAAGAAGCCTGCACCCCTGCTCAGAATAGGAAGGTGTCAGAGATTAAACACAAGCTTAGTTCCCTGCTCCTCTGACCATGGAAGCTGGAGCTGTGACCCCACCTACAATAATTGCCATGTTTCTGGGAGGTCCACAGGAGCTGTATGTGGAGGGTAGTGTTGGTTTGATGCAATGACAGCATCCCAGCACACCAATCACATCACTTCAGAAATACTCTAATGGTACTATGTCAGGTCTCTGTTCTGTGTTCATTTCCAGATCCCTTGTCTCAGATGTGATGTATTGGAAAGGAGCAGTCAAACATGGGTGAAGAACAGAGGCCAGGCTTGGGGCAGTGGAAGAAAGCAGGCCAACAGGACTCCTGATAACACTCCCTGGGTGCCTGGGGAGGCACTGCCATCCTCCTTCTCCTAACTCAGGCTTATGCCAACAGATGAGAAGCTGTTGGTAGGAAGTATCATAGAATGACAGAATGGTTTAGGTTGGAAGGGATCTTGAAGATCATCTAGTCCCACCCCCGTGCCCTGGGCAGGGACACCTCCCACCAGCCCAGGTTGCTCCAAGCCCCGTCCAACCTGGCCTTGAACACCTCCAGGGATGGGGCAGCCACAGCTTCTCTGGGCAACCTGGGCCAGGGGCTCACCACCCTCAGAGTGAAAAATTTCTTCCTGATATCTAATCTAAATCTCCCCTCTTCCAGGGTAAAGCCGTTACTCCTCATCCTATCACTACATGCCCTTGTCAAAAGTCCATCCCCAGCTCTCCTGTAGGCCTGCTTTAGGGACTGGAAGGGGGTCTAAGGTCTGCCCGGAGCCTTCTCTTCTCCAGGCTGAACAACCCCGACTCTCTCAGCCTGTCCTCCCAGCAGAGGGGCTCCAGCCCTCTGATCATCTTTGTGGCCCTCCTCTCTATTCTCCAACAGGTCCATGTCTTTCCTATGTTGGCGACTCCAGAGCTCAATGCAGTACTCCAGGCGGGGTATCACCAGAGCAGAGTAGAGGGGCAGAATTCCCCCCCTCGCCCTGCTGGCCACACTTGTTCTGATGCAGCCGAGGATGCGGGTGGCTTTCTGGGCTGCAATCACACATTGCCGGCTCATGTTGAGCTTCTCATCAATCAGCACCCCCAGGTCCTTCTCAGGGCTGCTCTCCCTCCATTCGCTGCTGAGCCTGTATTTGTGCTTGGGATTGCCCCAACCCAGATATAGGACCTTGCACTTGGCCTGGTTGAACTTCATGAAGTTGGCATGGGCCCACCTCTCCAGCCTGTCCAGGTCCCTCTGGATGGTATCTCTCCCCTCGAGTGAGTCTACCTCACCACACAGCTTGGTATCATTGGCAAACTTGCTGAGGGTGCACTCAATCCCACTGTCCATGTCACCATCAAAGATGTTGAACAGCACCGGTCACAGTATCCCAACACCACAGACATGTTTCTAGACAGAAGGGACTCAGATGTGTTCAATCCCTGAGCCATTTCTACTGCAAGGAGAACATCCTACCTCACTCTCCAGGGTTTGGACAACCCTTTCAGCAGTGCACACCTCCTCTGCACGGGGACCAGTGCAATCTGAGCCATCGCTGTAAGAAAAAGTGGGGAGAGTCTCTCCTGTGTGAGGCTTAATCAGGAAAACCACAAAACACTTGGCCCTTTAGGGGATGAAACAAAGAATTTGCCTCCCTGGAGGTTCTGTTTCTTTTGCACACTCAAAAGCAATTGCCTTTCCAGCCCTGAGCAATCCCTGCAGCGTCACCACGTGCCTTGTTAGCAGAGACAGCGAACACGGGGAAATGCCTGTTCTGCTTTCCGAGCCTCAATCCCTTGCACTTGCATCTCAGCTTCACTCCCTAAGGCTGTTGCCTGTGATTTACTACTGGCCTGCAGTCAGACAACCACCACCAAGGCTCCTGCCAGGTACCTACATCTGGCTCCATCTCGGCACAGTCACCTGCTTTACTTGTGCTCCTGGGACGAGCTGTGTGTTTGCTCTGCTCTGCTTCCCAGCCTGTGTGCCTCGACTGCAGCCCGCCCCGTCTTGCAGGATCATCTGGAAAATACAGCAGTCTCCAAGCCCTGGTCTGCACAGGTCACAGCCTGGTCTGATATTGTTTGAAAGTTTGTCAAACTCTTCAGGCTTTCATAAGGTCTTCATTGCAGGATTTGGGATATGAGCCATTTGACTTTCCCTGTCTGAATTCTCCACCTTCTCCTTTCAGGCCAAAAGTTTGCTTTATTTATTGATCCTTGGAAAAGTCCTTACAGTGTTGGTAAAGGTCCTGGTATGAGTCGTACCCACTCCGACCCTGGACCTCCTGCCAGCTGGATACTGCTGGAGCATCGTCTCCCAGAGAAGATGCAACACCACAGAAGTCTGCAGTTTGCTGTGTGTTGATTTGAGATGAGCAGCCTCCAGGTCACCCAACCAGTCCCTGTCCCCTCCAGCCTGGCTTGTAAGACAGGCAAAAGGAGGAATAGTAAGTCTCTTTGAGCAGGGGGACTAAGGGCCAGGGATATCACAAGTATACATTACAAAGCCAAGAATTCATCCCAAAGACCCTAAGTCCTCAGAAACCTACTGAGAAGTCTCTTAAAAATACCTAGCACAGCAAAAAATGCAGATGGTGCAAGTAATTAAAGCATTTCAAAGAAATTTGGAGGCACAAAGAAGAGATTA
The DNA here is from genome assembly GCA_008711295.1 of Anarhynchus alexandrinus. Lineage (NCBI taxonomy): Eukaryota > Metazoa > Chordata > Aves > Charadriiformes > Charadriidae > Anarhynchus > Anarhynchus alexandrinus. The sequence goes on along the minus strand of VUYV01000630.1, from coordinate 50,727 downwards.
ATCTCATCTAGCTTTACCCTCTAAAAGCGAGGATTCTAGGCCAATGGGCTTACACCAGGACACGTTTGGGTGCAGGGAGAGAGGGGCACTGCCAGGGTGAGGTTCATCCCACCTTATGTACCTGTTAGGACAGGATAAGCCGTCCCTGAACATGATATATCTCTTTTCTTAGACTGCAGATGGATGCTATACAATGAATTTGGGCTACTTGCTTATTGTTGAAGTGGCAAAGCCAAACCCACCAAGCACCAGAATTACAAATTTTGTCACTGCAAGCATTCAGGCTAGCAAAGGTGAGTGCCCAAAAGTGGGGTTGAGTGAATATCGGTGAATACTGATCAGTGAGTATCAGCATCTGTGAGTATAAGCTTCCTGCAGCCCCATCTCTGCTGCTGCCCACTGCCACAGCGCCTGGCAGCAGCATCACCCAGGTGTGGAAAGAGTGAAGATGGCTCAAACACATCAAGGATTTAGCAGGGCCATGGGCTGACATCTCTTTAATGCACGCACACACAGACACACGTGCGTACGCACAGATCACCTACCGGTAGGAGCAGATCTCTCCCCGCCTCAGCCCTGCCACAGCCAGAATTGCCTTTCCCCTGACCCCAGGAGCTTGGGCTGGGGCACGTCTTGGCAGGGCCTCCACAACAGACCTGTGGAGTATCAGGAGTTTGTGAGCGCAGTCCACCAGCAATGGCTGTTTTGGTTTGGCTGTATCCTGCCACGTGAGATGCTCCTGTTGAAACTCAGAGCCTGAAAGGCGCTGCCGGCCCTAACTAGAAATGAGGGCTCCCCGCTGCGAACAACCCGCCTGCAGACTGATGTCTTTCCCAAACCGCTGAGGAAGAAATGAGGAGTTTGTCACAAAACATATGTTGGGACTTTCGCTCTTAATAATGCGATGCAAGTCTCTGCCCTAAGGGATTTCAGGAGGGCGGTGGCATCCCAACAACCCCAACCCCACAAGCAGGAAAGCACCACGTTGAGGCATTGCAGTCCCAAAGCCCTGCACAGAGGAGTAACTGGCAACAAGCATAGCTCTGGAGATGGAAATTTGGAAAATACAGACACCTCTAGCAACTGCGCTGAGCACAGCTGGCGGCACTGAACAGCAGCTCTGCTGTGACCTTCCTGGAGGCGGGGGAGAGAGAGTGAAAGAGCGGGTGAGTGGGGTGAAAGGTAATTGATGCAAAGGAGAAAGGGGTTGTGAGGAAGGAAAAAGACAAAAGGGCAGAAAGGGAGACACTGGACATGATGAACTGTTTTTGAGAGGTTTTTGGACACCAGGAGGTGTACATAAGGTTGCAAGCAGCAAGCTGGATCGTGAGAAAAATTCCCCCATGCCATGGCATATTGGGATGACTCAAACACCAGGGCAGTAGGCAAAGAGCTCGACAAGAGGTGGGACCAAAGCCTAATTAACTGAATTAAACTAAATGTGGGCTTGTCCTTTCCTAGACATCGGAGAGTCTGCTTAGTAGAAAACAAGATGATGGAGGAGTGCATCCTGTGGTGTCCAGCACTGGGCTACGCTCACACAGTGGTGCCTCACTGCGCAGGGACCCTCACGGTGTCTCTGTGCCCCTCTGGGATACACATTCCCACTGAGCCTTTCAGGTCCGTGGTATTTATGACACTTCCACCTCACTGTCAGTTGTGGTTGAACCTAACACCAAGGCAATTGGAAAGCAAGGATTCCTGGACAGGATGAAGACATAAGAGCGGTAGCATTGGCCTCATTTCTTGGGGTAACCCAACCTTTTTATCTCTTTCCTCTTCAGTTCAATGCTCCCCTCCTGATCCCTGTGATGCTGCCTTGAATGCTGCACATGATAAATACATGCACATGATAAAAGGAGATGACATTCATGTCCTAGTCCCCCTAGAAAGTCCCTCAAAAGGGGTTGAATTGTTGTTAGGTGGAGATGGGGACACAGGGACCTGCAGAGCCCAGCAGTCAACACAGGTGAGCTGCAGTCTCCTAGCATAACTGCTTGGGAAAACCTTAATCCTTTTTCCTAGAAGATTCCTCTACGGACAAAATTCTTTCTGACTAACAGATAAGTGCATTCATTTCAGTCTCAATGCCTCGCACTTTAAATAAAATTAAAAGGTTTTTTTCACATTAAACTTTCTGGAGTTTCTGAGGTGGAAAAGCAAACAGCTGAACTGGGGAGTGTGTGACAGCAAAAACGTACAAAAACTCTGAAGATATTCACCAGTGAGACTGTCCAACTCCACCAGCTCTACGCCTACGTTAGCATACTCATTCCTTGCCTTGATGCTTTCTTAACTCTTACCCATCAGAGGTTGTTTCCCAGAGAAATCCAGTCCCTGCACAGGGACAGAGACAGCACTTTTTGTGCATGTTTTATTGTTCCTGATCCTCCTGCACAGACAGATGACGACAATGGGAAATAAGCAACTGCTTCTGTGTTGTGTGTCTTTTGTTGTGTGTCCATCTGTCCCTGGACAAGATAACCTGTGTTTCAAAGGGCTGTTGAGGCGTGCCTGACCCATGGGAGGTAACCGACCCAGCTCTCAAATCCAGCTCCAGACAAAGCTGTTTATTTCACAAAGTTTCATGTTTCCCTGTCTCTGCAGGACATGTTCTTTTGGTCCTGGTCTCCAGAGAGATGGTCTCCAATGCCTGGTCTCTCTGACAATAGGTTTTAGCCCTTTCCTTAATTACAGGCATCAGTACCTGACAACTCAACCATGGGAGATGTCTCCCCTCTTTGAGCTGATGTGCAGGGAGTCGTGGGGAGGGAGGCACCAGTTTTGTTCACTGCAGTTTGGGAGGGCTCCCAGCCCCGCTCAGACAAGCCCAAAGTCACTGCTGCTACCAGGACTGCTGTTAGTCCGAGGGAGCCTCTTCTGCCTCTCTCAGCTTCCTTGGGATGGCTTTTCTGGCGACATCTGCTGCCAGGTACCTCCATGCTCATCCTTACACTGACTTGTCCTGAAGTTTTCTTACCCCAAAAATGTGCCTTTCAGATTTTGCTCTTCCACAGAGGCTCTACAGAGACAAATTCCCAGCTCACCCAGTGATGGGCAATTCAAGCCATGTTTAACCCTCTGCATCTCTGCATTTCCACGTGAGCACTCCCAGTTTGGGGTGAAGCTAAGGATAGGGGAGATAGTTCCTGGTCCCCATTAATACTTGCAGTGTCCTCCAAGAACTTGCTGTGGGCAGGAGGCTGCCTGCCTGTCCTCCCCAGCACACAGAAAGCCTCCAGTAGCCCAGAGGCAATGGTGGCATGTGCCAGGCACTGCCCTTGCTGCTGGCTTCCTCTCTGCTCCTCCCAGTGAAAAGGAGGATTTGGGGTCTCCGGGAACCCTGATACCTCTCCAGGTATCTGCAATAATCCCAGCTGTTCCCAATGCCTCTGGGGTTAAACTCAAAGCCAAAAGATCACCCCACGCTGAAACTTGTACATCCCTGTTGGTTCTTTGGCTTTATAACTGTGATTAGATTGAGACACTGAGATCATATTGATTTTGGCTGTTAGCAGAGTTGTCATTAGGTTAAAAGAGGCTTGAGCTATGGAGGGGACCAGAGGTGACTCCTGCCTCCCAGCACAGTTCAAGTAACTGATTTTTGGAGAAGGGCGTCAGCTCCTGCCTCCAAAAGGGAGGGGTGAATTACACCGGCACCATTTCACAGAGATGCACCGGTGTTCAATGTATTGGACATGATTTGTTCCTCACTGGTGTGGGAAATGTTTTGCTTCAAAAGTGCAGGTTATTGCC
>VUYV01000630.1:0-46759 GCA_008711295.1 Anarhynchus alexandrinus | reverse complement strand
CCTCAACAAAAACCCCACCTCCTCACCTCATTGTAATTAACCTTGGTGCTTTTTATTCTTTCCTACAATGATAATTTATAGCCAAATTTCAAAACAAAATGGTGCATCTGGAAAAAGTTGGAATGAAATTATTTGCCTTTAACTTGGGCTGTTTCATCTCTCTCTCTCTTTTTCTTTCTTTTTTTTTCTTTTCCCCCCAGCTGAAACTATTTACTGATTCACAAAAAGTTCTGAAACTGCATTTTTTGAGCACATCAACTATTTGTTAGGGGGAAAAAAAGCCAACCACAAAACCAATGCAAAAAAATCACCCAGCTGCCTGTCTCACATTCTGCTATTCACCCCCTACCTGAGCTTGTCCGACCTCTGATAGCTTTTTTCATACAAAGAAAAAAGTGTTTAATTGGGACAACCACTTCTGTGGCCAAGATCCTAAGTGATCTGAAGGCCAGATTTTACCTCATGGGCCATGCGGCTTGCTTCTTGGGTCATGGGGACTGTTTTTAATCCAGTTTAGGCAGTGACCGGTGTGTTTGAAGAAGAAGGGCTGCCGGTGACCCACGCTGGGACCCCAGGCCAGTCCTGTCACTCTGAGCCTGCTCGCCAAACCATCCTGATGCTGGATTGAAAGTCACCCTCAGGGTAAGATGCAAAGGATGCTCACCTGCCTGCCGGTCCTTCTAGGGACTGTCCCCCCTTGTGAGAGATGCTGCTGCCCACCCCCAGCCCCACCGAGTTCACCAAGCAAACGAGGGTGCGCAGGTTGGCCACGCGCTGCAGGGGACACCCAGCTGCACAGAGAGGGGTGGGATTGCTCTTCTGGTGGCAAAGCCTCCCCAAAGCGAGGGAGGAAAGCCCTTCTTACCTTCAGAGGGGAAAACCAGCCTTTAAAATGGGAGTGCAGGGAAGGACCATCCCATCGGGCAGTCTCCCTTTAGCCCGAGTTTGTGGAGCATCGTTAACTGGAAGCTGCAATTGATTCTTACACTTCCCTCCTGCACCTGATGCTAAACCTGCCTGCAAAAACTAATTTCTGTCTCAATGAAGCGCTTTGAGGAGCCTCGTGATGAATGTCGAAACACTCCAGCCCATCATTAGCCACAGCCGCTCTTGCAATAGAGAAATAGAGAAATAATTGATAAGCAGCAAGAAAGCCAGGAGGGAAGCAATCTTGCACTCTCTGCTGGTGTCTTTAACTCCTTCACAATTGCTGTGAAACAGGATCAATCTTCCCTGCTGCATAAGCCCACATGGAGGAAAGAACAACGGCTGCTAAAGTGGGTATTTTTTTTACATACCCGATCTAAATATTAGCAGTACGCAGGAAAAAAGCCCTCTGGTGCTGCCCCGCTTTGGTGTCCTATGAAACCAAGCTAACCCTGCTCTGGCTGAGCAGCAGGGTCCGGAGTGCGGGGCCTGGGAAGGTGCAGATGTGGTGTGAAGATGGCTTTTGCTGTTTTAAGCAGCTCCACGCTGAAAGGCGTTGGGGACAGACAGACCTGGGATCTCGCAGTGGCATTTTTCATAAGCACCTGTCTCAGTTGAGGAAGAAACATGTAGAAACATAAAGAGTCGGGACACATTGCAGATGAAAGTGAGCAGAATTAGAAAAGACGGATGAAAATACTTATGTAAATGAAGCTTTCAGCCCTGTCAAGAAACTCGCCACGACACTCATTTATTACTTTATTAAGACAGCAGATGGCAAACTGCTAATGAATGTGAAAGACATAAAGAGTTTTTATAAACAAACAGAAAGATGCTAGAGGAGGCTGGAAGGGAAGAACAGCTGGGTTTGGCAACAAAGCTGCGCAGGCTCTCAGGTAAACCCACCGCAGCAAGCAGGAATAGCCGTGAAGCTGCAAAAGCCCAAACCAGGAAGACACCTGAAGATGTTCGGTGTTGGCGGTTCCAAAAAAAAAAGGCTGTCGGGGTTCTGTGATCAGTGCCCAAACGCTCTCTCCAGGGCGCGAAGGAGAGCAGCAGTAGGGAAGCGGCGGCGATCATGCACGGTCCTGCTGGGGAGGGGGAGGCAAACCAGACTGCCGAGAAAAGAAGGGGACCTGGACCAACCCGTTTTCCCAAACACACATTTTAAAGGTCATGAACCATAAAAAGAGTGTGAACGCAGCTGAAATCCAGGCCTTGGGCACCTCTGCTCTGTGCTTTACTCACTGTAGCCCCCCAAGGCAGAGGCTGAGCAGTGAAGCAGAAGCAGATGGCAGGAGAGGTGCCCCCAAAGCCACCACGCAGGGCAGTGCCAGAGCCAGAGCCAGAACCAGAGCCAGAGCAGGACATGCTCTCCTGGCTCCCGGCCCTGGGGTTCCTCCCCAGTCTGGTCCCTCCTGCAGCACCGCCAGTCCCAGTGACTGCAGCGCAAGGTAGTAGCAGTGTAGTATTTCAGATGCAATCGCCTGCAGTAATGGGCATATTAAGCATCACTTCTAGATAACGAAAATGCTAAAAACCTCTGAGGATCCTCAAGTCCGAGCCCACAATGCAGATTTCCCTTGTTTGACAGTTGGTCTGTTGGTTTAGTACCAGCTTTCATGCCAAGTTTATGCAGGGGGGGTATTATGGACTTCATGCATACCAAGTGGCACTATAACTCTGCATGGAAACCTACCATAGATCTCCTTCCTGGAGAAGACGGTCCGTAAAATCGTCAGAAAAATGAGTCCTCTCCTTTTCAGCTGCTGCTAAAATCAGAAGTGCAGGCAGGTCATTGTAGCCAAATGAAACCTCCCTATTGAGAGGATAACCTCGGGGGAGGTTGGATGGCTTTATAGCTAATGCAGTTTGGGCTGCATAATAAGTATAACAGGTCTCAGAATACTGATTTGAAGGAAAGAAGCATTTCACACATTTCAAAATATGCCCTTTCCCTGTGACAGTGCATCTTTAAGCCGCCTGTGACAGCTGCGATGCTCAAGAACGCCAGGGGAGAATTTATATGATTTTTCTCTGGTTCTTCTAAGACACCATGTGGTGTCATGAGGCAGATGAAGACAGAGCACCTTTTGTTATAGTACCAGCAATACTGTATTACATGAGATGCAAATAAGAGAAAGATCAGAATTAGCAACACTACAAACCAAAAGCCACAATTACAGAAGCTGCAAGACTAAACGAAGATGGAGATTATGTTGAGATACTGAATCCTTAGCTTAAAAGAAAAAACACTGCAGAGAGTTGGTAACTATAAACCGCCCCCAAACCTCCTCAGGAGTGGTTCCAAACAGCAAAGCAGAGACCTGCAGCCCATCTGCAACCTTACCCATGTCCTGTGGGAATGCCACAAAATGCAGAAGAATGCTGGAGAAGCGTGAGTCGTCATGGTGAGAAACTGTTGAAAGTTAACTGAGGAACTCACCACCACAAGATATTGTTGAATCTAAGCCTGTAAAGGGCAGAGACCTTAGGGAATAAAAAGGATTGAAATGCAGCTTCCTGTCTAAGCTGTTTGGTGTGGTGGTGTTTATCTCTGCAGTTTTTGCCTCTTTTGCTGTAGTGCCTGATCACAGCCATGGCAGAGGAAAGCTGTCAGATAGGAGAGAGATCGCGGTGGCTAGAGCTACTCAAGTACACGTTTATGTGACACATGTCAGCAACGGAGCTGATTGCCAAGGCTTTCTCCCCAGTTCTTGGAGACATACAGGCACACTCAGGGCATGAAAAGAGCTGCTCTCACAGGAGGTTGAAAAAAGGAACCTGGAGCAGCTCATGCAGATGTTGCTGATGCTCAGGGAGGAACCTTTAGCCAGGAGGGACCATGTAGAGCAAAGCAAGGAAAGAATTGCAGGGAGCTGGCTCAAGAACCTGCACACGCTTTCTGGTCCCCCATGGAAATTAGAAAATAACAAGCAATTCCATAACCAGTCATTGAGTAACTGAGGAAGCAGGTTGAGAAGTAGGCCTTTCATGCACTATAATAAGCTGATCTGACGTCTCATTGCTTGAGTTGACACTTATTACTGGAAATCTCAGCTTGTTTTTTTACCATCAGCGAGTCCTCTCCCATAATTTCCTCAGATTTCTTCCTGTCAGGTCACTTCAGTATTCTTTGAAATAAAGACAGCCTTGTAAATAAACGATAGCCAAGACGCTTCCCAGTGAGATAAGACAAGCCCCGTCAGGAGAAGAAATGAGGATTTGGTGCAGAGTCAACAAGAAGCACGTCTTTTGTTGCAATTGCTAACTAAGTGTAATTAACTTCCTGATGAGGTGCAGGATCTTAAGAACTGATTGGAGTTATAGGCTAATAATTATTCATGAGAAATTAAAAGACACTACTTACAGGGAACTGAATGCATTAAAAAAAATTTAAAAGCTCACTGAAGCAAACACATGCACGATCCAAGGCTACAAATGAATTGTCAGATTGATTGCTTCTGGGCAGGGTGCTGGTGGGGAGCGGAGGGAAACCAGGTCCCCCGACTTTGCGTCTCTGAGTGAGGTATCTAACCTCAGGGAACAGCCAAGCTCCAGAGGGAGAGTGGTGCAGCCCACCCCATGTCAGAATCGTCCTATGAAACTTTTGCTCACCAAGAGGGATATTATAGAGGTTGGGAGATAGATCCAATGGATGTTTCAGGGAAACAACTGGTCTCTGGTGGGGTAATTCCTTCCCCTCTCTGAGATACCCCATCATGTCCCAGGATGCCACTGTGCACAGAGACTGGGGTGAAAGGGTGGAGGCAACAGCCAACATATCTTTACTGGGATCATTACCCACATGCTCCACAGACACAAAATAGCTCTGGAAAAGACAATGTTTGCAGGCAGCATACAGTGACAGCCTCAGGATGGAGCAGGCTCTGGAAAGCATGGAGGACCCATAAGTCACATATGGACACAAGGCACTCCTAGAAAGTCCTGCAGCAATGCATCCTGGACTCAGACTGGTCAAAACTGTGATAGAGGCTAATGCCTCTTTAGTTTGACTCAGTAGAGCAGCACCAGGGACAAACAGTGCTCTTGTTTGCCAGACACAACATCTGAAAGTACTTTCCCATCCCATCAGATTGTCTAATGCAAGAGAAGTGCAGTTCACAAGATGAGAACTGATTGCTTGTGTTTGCTGAGGAACCATCAGCAAGTGGCTGTCACTGTTGGGCTTCACCTTCCCGTGGGAGAGGCTGTTCAGAGCTCACATCAGGTCTTAGCCAAGTTTCCCTCTAGTTCTAGTCTGGGCCAAGTGCTCCCCTGTTGGATCCTGACCTGCTACTCTAAGAAGGACAGTGGTCTCCAAGTCACCGAAATACCTCTTCAGTCTTTCATCATTGTGTTCTGCTTTGGTGGGCAGATTTGGCTCCACCAGGATAAAACCAAGTGATCTCTGTGGTCTCTTTGGACTCAGGCATTTACCAGAGTACACCATGTTAGGATAATACAAAATAAAACCTTTTAAGGGAGGAACACAAATTTGGAGTTCTTACAATAAAACAGAGTTTGGGACTTCCTAGTTTCTTCTTGGCTCTTCAGCTAATGAAAAATAGGGTTGTCCTTCCTGGAAATGGGATCTGGTGGACTTGTGGTATCATATCCTCAGCCAGTTTAGTAGAAAAATGAAAGCACAGAAGCATGTCTTGGAGACTGGGACAGCCATGTAAATCAGATCATGAGGTGGGAAATTCCTGCAAATCATGGCTGTTTGAAACATCCTGAGTTTGCAACATCTGCCTGGTGCCATGCCAGAGTGGGTCTGGCTGCAGTGCACTCCCCAGCCTGGACTGTCACTGCAACAGCTGAGATCTTCCTCCAGTTCCATTGCAGGGTCCAATTCTCTATTTCCAGAGGCTGCCTGCAAGCATCTTCTTCCACCAGCAGTCCTGGGAGATTTTGTTTAAAAGATGAGGAACCCCAGAATGCGTTGGCACAGCAAAAATGTCCACAAGTGTCTGTTTCATGGTGATACAACCAGGCCACTCATCATGATGGACTATGACCCCAGCCTGGGAGGAGGGATGGGATGACTCTGGTCTTCATTTCCACAGGCACATCTCCACACCTGGGAGCCAGCACACAGCAGCAGGAAGAGAACCTGGAGCAGAACACCCCATATATTAACTCCCATTGATATACTCTTTCCATTTCCCTCTCCCTGCTTTCCTGATCTTCTCCCTGTGAATCCTTGCGTCTCCTTGCAGTGCCTTTCTCCAGGGACTGCAGATGATGCTACTTTCCCCACAAGCAGCCTCAAGGGTACCCATGCTGGATGTGCTCCATCAGTGACCTCTTGTGCCTGAACAACACAAGTCATGTGTCGTACTCAGGGAGCCTGTGATGCACGGATGGTTCCAGTCAAGAGAAGAGAGAATTCATGGTTCAGAGCTTACAGCCACTCATGAACATGCAAGACTCACATGAGACCTGCTCTGTTCAATGCAGGAAAATAACCAAAGCTTAATGCATCCTTCAGCACCAGTAGCTTCCCCTTTTGATCCAGAATGAGTAGGTCTGGACTGACACTAAACTGGGCTACTACTCCCTGGCACTGGGAGAAGATTTTGGGCTTTCTCACTATCAGGATTCTCACATCTCCTTGTTGCAGAGGATTGCAGCGTCGTTGGGAATTCCCTACGTTTGGCCTTAATTACAACATTGCAAATTAAAGGCTAATCAGCAGCAGCATGCCAAAGTCTCCAGTACTCCTGCAGCTCTGAATAAATCCAGGCACATCTGAGCTGTCAGCGCTTGTTCCTTGCAGAAGGGTCCGCCTGATTATTATTTAGCAGTTGCCAGTGAAAGGCGGGCCAAAGGCAGCATTTTGGGCAGGCGTCGAACAGGAGCACTGGCGAGGGCAGGAGCAGTGGCTGAATTCCCTGGCAGCACCGTGGCACACGCTGTGCACTGCTCTGCACCTCCGTCAGCTTGACAAGCCCTCTGGCAGCTCCAGGTGTTCACGTAAAGTGTCAGATGTAAAAAGAAAACATTAATTTGGAAGGTACTGACCTAACAACGCGGTCAGGGCATTTCTAGTACTCACGCCACTCACCCAGGGGAATGAGTCAGCAGAGGAGAAGAAATTGCTTATATGCAACAGACCAGAACTTGGTCGCTTAAAGATGAGCTGGTCGGATAGATACCCAGCTCCCCAGCTGCATCCCCTACATCTCTCTGACACATCACATCCTTATTCTATAAATGGGCACCTGGCAGTGAGGGAGAAGGTGAGTTTGGCTCTTCCAGTCCTGGATCAGTTCGCTGGGAACGCTGCTAAACAGGAGGGTTTAAACAGGCTCTTGAGTGTGTCAAGCAGAAAGTGTGTCAGTCTAAATCAATACAACCCACTTTTGGATATATGGGCAGCCTCTGGTCTGTGCTAGATGGCTCCATTCACACTGGAACACGCTCATGTCACTGCAGAAGGAAACACATAAGAAGTGTGATGAAGGAATTGTGTAAACCAACTCCGTTTTTTTCAGCGCCAGAGATGTCTGTTTAATGCTCCCTGCTCTGTGTGCTAGTCAAGAGAAGACATCTGAGGAAGAAAAGATAGTCAAAAGTAACTGCCAGCTCTTCTCTTCCTGCTTGGTCTTTCCTTCCTAGAACAGCAGCCCTCGGACTCAGCAGGAGCTGGGGCCTTTCACGAGGAGCCATGGGCAATCAAGGAACCCCAGTGCTGCGAGACACACCTGGAAGGGTCAACCATATCCCCAGAGACACTCACTGCTGCGATGTAAAAAGCTGGGAGAGCCTGAAGAACCAACTGTTTTGTACATCCTTCCTCCAGGAGAGCCTTTCACGACAGGGTCTGGCAGCTGGGGCTGTTGCAGGGTCCACACCACTCTCCAGCACCAGTCCCTGTGCTTCACGTCCACCTCTTACAAGGCAGTGGCAATGGATCCTCACAGCTGCCCCTGTGCAGTGAGTCATGACCATCCTGCGCCAGCAAAAGCATGACCCAGGCGTGCGGTGGCAGGGGCAACCACTAATACAGAGAGGTGAGAATAATCCTGGAGCACTGTGTAAATCTTCTTGCTCCTGCCATCACCTCCTTCTCCTCTCTGTCCTGCCACGTTTATTGTCTCTAAGGTGACCAAAGATAATTGTGCTGGTCAGCAAAGCACAGTGCCTGTCCTTCCATGGCATCTCCTCTCACAGTTATCCCAAAAGTTGCAGATTATGTTGTTTGAACGCTGCACGGTGCTAAGTACTGTCAGAAATCCCCTCTGGTTACTACGGGTCAGCTCTTCACCGTGACACCTCCTGTCCTGACAACAATAACACTGGTGCTGGCAACACTCACACCAGCCTGCGGCGCTGCGTGCTGTATTCCCCCCTCCTTCCCTCCGAGTGCAGGCGAAGATGTTGAACTCCTGCCCCAGAACCCATCTGCCCACCTGAAGTTCAGGTGAGCATGCCCAAAAAAAGGGCTGGGTCCACCTGGGAAGTAACCAAATAGTGTTATTGGAAGGAGGAAGGTAATGGAGATACGGTGACACTGAATATATAAAGTAAATCTGGTTAGTTTTGCCAGATTGCTCGATAACGAAATACTAATAAAAACCCAAACAAACAGGAAATTCAATTCCAGTCCCATCATATTCGGCAGAGATGCATTGAACTGGCATTTTTATAAACTGAAAGATATCATTGTTACTAGAAAAATAAGTCTATATAACTAGAATGAAATTCTGGAAATGTGGAATTTATGAAAAACAGAATGAAAAAAAAGGTAACTGGTGTGCATTTCTTGATTTCCTGAACCATTTCAAAGAGCGTGGTGGGCAGGTCCCTCAGAGCCAGACAGCAATTGCAGTGACATCAGTTATGAGCAAGGTGTATGACTGCTGTGCTGGTTGGCAGCGTTAAGGTAAAACCGACTTGGAACAATTTATTTATGACCCAGTTTATTTATGGGCCCAGACAGGAGCATCAGCCAGTTCCTCGTTTGCAGGGCACAGGATCAAAGGCTCCAAGGCAGAAGCGTACACATTCTTGACGTTCTTCCCCATCTAGCTCCTCAAAACAGGCATTCATTATCTCCTTGTAGGTCCAGGCTCAGACCCCACAGGCTGAAGGAAGGGGGACTCAGACAGCAAGGGCAGGAGGTGGCTTTGAGGTTAGCACATCTCAGATGTATTTCTGGGGCAGGCAGATGTGACATCAGAGGTTAGAGAAGCCCCACGTTTCTCTGGTGCAGCAGCTGGAGCCAGGCAGCCCTTGGGGGCACCTCACAGACACCCGAAATCCATGCTCCTCCTTTCCCTGCTTCTGGGTGAGCTTGTGCTGAGCTGGCCCACTTGGTTATGCATGAAGGGACTGCAAAGTTAGTGAAAAATGCCCTTTTGAGTGACATTTATCCTCTATGACCCTTGTCATCCATGGTTGCCATTTCTGTACCCAAGCAGTCTTTCTGCCAGACAGTTTCTCTGAGAACTTGGTCTCCATTTTCTTGGCATCTATCAGCCTCTGGGTGTAGAAATCTCATACCTTGATGGGAATCAGAGAGATATCTGCCTTCCTCCAGCTGTCCCTGTATTTTGCAGCTAAGTGTTACAAACATCATCAATTCATCAACCAGTCCATGTGTGGGCAGGGTGCTTGTCCAAGTCCTCCCCTCTCCCTTTCACTCCCCTCCCTGCACATTAGCCCTTGTCATTTCTTCAGCTTCTTCTTTATGGATGATTTGGATTCCTTGTCGAAAAGTTCAAAAAGGAAGACAGATTCTCACCTATAATTTATTTTCTCTCATCCTCATGCCTTCCCTAGCATGTCTTTGTTTTTTGAGAGATACTTCTAAGGGCCTCTCCACTCCCCTTGACCCCTCCCTATGTGTTATTCTCCCATTTGCAGCTCTTACTTCTTCCTCTGCTTGTCCAACTCATGGATTATTCTCTGAAATAAGCTCACACAGATCTAAATGAGGCAAACCCCCAAGGGCATGTGGCTATGTGGGCAGTGTCCAGCAATGTAGATGCACCTTAGGAGATTCACCCACCTCCAGACCCCGTGGGCCTTTCATTGTGAGGGTAAGCAGGTCTATGGGAGCCTATACACCACATCTCTGTTCAGACCCAATTATTTATTAATTTGGTGAGGAGTAGCAGTGCTGCCAGGGTATGATAAAACACTTCACTATATCTACCAATTGGGAGGTGGGGAGTGAAAGGTCCATGGGTTTGTGGGGTAATGCAACCACTCTGCAACACCGGCAGCTACAGATGGACCATTCTGAAAAGTTAAGGTTCTTGAAGTCCATCACTGAAGATCTAAACCTTTACTGAGGGCACTGGCCACATCCCACTAGAGAAGGCAGATAAAGAGGTGTATTGCAGATAATGCTTCAGTCCCCCTCCTTTTCGGCTTGCTGGTTGGTTCTAAAAAGGCCCAGATATGCTTCTTTTCATGCGCACTGAATTCCATTGCTCCACTGAAGAAGAAAATCAGGTATAGTTGGAATTTGGGCAGGGATACCCTGCGTCATGGTTGACACAACAGGACAGAAAACTGTAAACAATAATGTTTAGCAAAGAGACTGTGGATGCAACCCAAGCAGAGAAAGGACTTTCTGATTTCTACAGAAACTCAGGAGCTTCCCAGCACCTGGGTATATTGGAATCTCATCCCAGAACTGCTTGCACCACATAGCTAAAAAAGATGGTGAACTAAACAATGATTTTCTTCAGCTAGTTCAACCTGCCTCAATATTGACCTTGAAGACCAACAGTGAGTTAGTGACAGAGGTACAATGAAGTTTGAGGAGTCTTATACTCGTTTTCCTGGAGTCCTATTTGGACTCTGTTTCCATTTCCTTCTGCTTAATCTTGACATACCGCCTGAAACAACTGTGCAAACTGGGGGGAGATTTCATGTCCTGCCCAGTCATTAAGGTAAGGCTGGAGATGAAACTTAACAGCTAAATTAAATCCGATCTTGGTGACAGAAACAAACAACATCTAATGAGTACCTCAGCAGTCCCGTCACGCAGTCCTGTCCCCTGGATTTGCATTGACAAAGGCTGACGATGCCAGTGGCAGAAACCTGAGAAAAATCATTCAGACATGAGTTCAGTGTATAAACAAAATTGTCTTTCTCCTTCACAAACTAATTCCTTTAGAGCCTATGTATATGGGTATAAACTTGAATTTGAATTAACAGAGCATTATGGGAATAGTGACAAGAGGTCTGGTCCTCTGCAAAGAATACATAAACCAGATCCATCAATCATTGAATTTTGCCTTGGGGGTCTCCACATATTCTTTTCATTTCTGTCCAGCATCCATTCTTTTGGAGAGATGTCTTTCCAAAATACACTATTAATTAACTGATATATCCCAAAGCGCTTTCTGTGGCCCCACAAGCTTTAAATCAATGCAGCATCAAGAACTGTGTTGTTCATCATGGGTCTTTTAAGCAATAGATAAAAGGAACATAAAGGAGCATCTATTTTTCTAGCAGTTTTTAATATCTGGGTGGGTTAATGGCATGGTCTGGCAATGTTTTAACTGCTTAGCGTGATGATTCTTTCACTCCTGTACGCCAGGAAATGTTATTAGTGCCAATTGGCCTAATTGGTGTCATTTTGGGTGACTGTCCTCAGAAGAGACTGTGCGTGCTGGTAAGAGAGACAAATGGTGCCTTGCTCAGGAAGACTTAGGTGTGTCATACTTTTTTGGCTAGCTCTCAGTTTCCTGTATTTGGGACATGGGTTTTCAATTGTCCTCCAGAGAGCCCTAATTCACACTCCGAGTGTTTAACCTTGAGCTCTGAATCACCCGGCTCTGCCAAGGGGCTCAATTTTCAAACATGGCAAAACTTAAAAGAGGGTTGCCTAAATCAATTCACCATATCTTGCCCGTACCTCCTGCTTTAACCTTCATTTGACCATTAGCTTCGTTAGCATCCTCCCAGAGCTGACATACACTCTCCTCACAAAATATTCCCTTACATTGCATTTATCCAACAAATCTGGTTAAGGTCCTGGGAAAGGATGTATTTGCTCTTCCCATGCTCTTGAAGAGCAGCTCCAGGTAGTTTTGATGTGGGTTTGGGGGGATTTTTTTAGTTTTATTTTTTTTTAGGAGAAACACTAGAAACGCCAAATCCAGACCTGATGGTGCCTTTAGCTGTTTCTAGAAGGTGGCTTCTTCAGACCACCTCATTCCTCCTGTCCTGAATGCTTTCACTGTAGGGGCTGGAGCAACACCTCAATAAATGTCATTCGGCAGAATCCACTCTGTATGAAAACTGGATGTAGGACAGGTCTTAAGTGATCCATCCTCAGTCTATGCAACCACTTAGCAAGGAATACTTTCAACCCCACTTTTGCTCTCCTGTGCTAACTTCCTTGCAAAGTCCCTGTGCAGGTCAGTGCTGACACTGATGTCCCCAGTGGTCTTATCGAGCATCAAGCCCCCATGGCAGTCGCTTCTCCTGATGTACCATTGGTACCTGTTTCTGCAGGTGCTTTCAGCACAGTTCCCACACTGCTCTTCTCCCAGTCTGGATGTGGCCATGCACTGTGGGGATAGAAAATGATGGGCAGCCGCACTCTTCACCTGCTTTACCTTCAGAGTCCTCTCGGTGACTCCAGGAGGAGAGCAGGGCCTCGTGTCAGCCAGGGTAGCTCCAGGACAGGTCTGTGTCCAACAGCCCAAGTACAGCAGAACTGGGTGAAGATATCACACCAGCTCCTGAAAGGCTGCTGGTGCTGTGCAGCACTGAAGAGAGGGAAACAGCCATTTTCAACGTGAGTTTGTGCTTTTTTCTGGACCTTCTGCTGATGGCAGCTGGACTCCAAATAAACAGTACCTCAGCCTGACAGCAGTTTGTTTCCACCGTGATGGGCCATCCCACAGGGTTGGGATGAAGGAGTTAAAATGCATACCTTTTCTGCAAAACACCTGGGGAAATGGACTCCATTGATCTGCCTCCCTCCCCTGTAAGCCCTGCCAGCTTCCTGCGGGGACAAGAGGAACTTTTTAATCTCTTTCCCCCATGTCCTGCAGGCACACCCTGCTAGGAGGAAAGGTGCTGCTGGTGACTCTGCTTTGTGCTCCTGAAAACTAAATCCCATGAAGATGCTGGAGCTGTGGGTGTTGTCAAGGGCACAACTGGAAGGCAGAGTAGACCTTGATAGGAGTCCAACAGTGCAGTCTGGCATTCAGGCCCCTTATTCTGTCTTTCAGGCCCCTTATAAAGATACATGAGAAGAGAAACTGGGTGTCCAGAAGGGCACTCAATCCCCGAAGCCTGTAGGTAAGAAGAGATCTATTCTATTCAAAAACTGGCCCCGCTTTGAACTCCACATAGAACAGCAACTTGTAGCCTGTGATACTATGGCTGCAGTCTCACACCTTCAAGTGGTCAGACAGCTCCAAGGAATACCTCTGTCACATCTGCTCAGGGAAATACCATCTCAGAGTTAGTCCACTGCAACAGCTGAAAATCTAGGAAAGTCACCCAAAGCAGGAAAGGACAGCATGATCTCTGCAAGGAAAAGTGTGGGAGATCCTCTTTTTCATACCCAGATGAATTCAGCATTCACACTGCTCTGCTTGGAGGGGAAAGAAAACAGTCAGTGGATGAAATAAATGAAACATGAGCATTTTGCTACAGGCAAGATGAGCTGAAGACCTAATATTTCTGGAAAAAATGGAAGACCAGTTCTCAGTGAAAAGCCCCAAAAATGGGTTCAGATACAAAGAAGCACATTAATTTCAGGAGAGGGTGGGAATGTGAACAAAGTCTGCTTTGCTTTTGTACATGCCAGAGCTGTGTTCAGAGTGGTACCCATTATCTTTTTCCAGAGGACCACTCACCCTCTGCCTTCAGTTCATTGGAGTCATCCTGCATAAGGCGGGTGGTAGGACTGTTGAAGCTTA
Organism: Anarhynchus alexandrinus; assembly: GCA_008711295.1. Taxonomy (NCBI): domain Eukaryota; kingdom Metazoa; phylum Chordata; class Aves; order Charadriiformes; family Charadriidae; genus Anarhynchus; species Anarhynchus alexandrinus. Next base: position 32,927 of record VUYV01000630.1, on the reverse strand, counting down.
TCTGGGTGACAGACACCCCTGGAAGAGCCACCCTGTTGCAGTGATGGGTTAGAAAGAAACAAACAATTTAGACTACATTTTGACGCCAGATTTCCTTCACAGTTTGCATTACTCTATAGAACAATAAACATGGTATTTTGAGTGGTACTGCTCCTTTTTCATCCAAACTGGCTGCAATCCCTGAAGTTCCCAGATAATTCAGGAAGCCAATGAAGAGCTTTACTTTGTTCAGAAACCTCATTGAGGTCTGTCCCCTGTACCTCTAATACAGAGTACTCATCTTGCTCAAGCAACTACTCCCACTCTCATCCAACAGGTCAGGTCTCACTCATTGAGTAATGAACCATAGTGGTGAACAGCACCACTGACTGATGTCCCGTTGCGGCCCTGCCTGCATCTCCTGCAATTGCAGAGCAGTGCTGGGACCGTGGCTGTCTGTCCTGGACCCAGCGGGACAGGCGATCGTGCTGACCAACAGGGCTGGCACATGGTCCCATTGGCTGCACTGTCAGTGGGGTGGGCGCTTGCAGAATCTTGTGCACAAAGGAGCCCTGTTGCACGGTGCCCTCCCTAAGAGTGCTCTCCAAGATGGGATTTAAGCCCTGCTCCAGCCTCTTTTCCTGTAGGATTGATGCAAGCTCCCTGTTTACCCTTGCAGAGATCACCTTCTTGTGCTTAAAGACCCTTTTGGCTTTGATAACTTGCAACTAGCAGTGACAGCCTATTCCACTTTGGGGGACTGGATAAAACCACCCTTAAAGCAGGGTATAAATCAATAAGATGGGATAGGGCAAAGGCAGGAATAGAAGTAATTGGACAATCATAAGGCTGGAAGCGAGACAGGCAGATTTCCCAGAGGAGCTAGCCAAGAGTAATACATGTGTAGGTTTACAAAAGAGCTCCTGTAAATGGAGATAACAGATGTGGTGTTGAATATAGCCTTTGTCAGCACAGCATAATTGGGATGTTCAATGGCTTCATGAAAATACGTGGACTCCTAATTGCTGTAGCACCTGCATTTCTCAGCTAGCACAAAGCTCCAAACCTTCAAGGAGATCAAAAAAAGCCTGAAAGTTTCCTGGCTTGCAGGCAGCTGCTTTTTTCAGCTCCCTTGGGAAATTGTGCAGTGACAGCTTGGACCAGTCCCAGCACGACCACTTGGCAAGTGCTCACCATTTTGCTGCAGAAAGCAAGTGGGAGATCACAGTGGGTTCTGCAAAATGGGCAGAAAGGTCAAATTTTTCTACTTCCACTTGGTCGAGGTGGCGGTTCCTGAGGCAGGACTCTCCATGCTGAGAATGGAGTGAAATGATTTCACTCAGCCTGGGTTGCCCATGTCTCCATGGGCTTTTTCAGGCAGCAGGGATTAACCGCTCCCTTTCTGCATTGCCTCCTTTGCTGCTGCAGTGGTTCCAAACCTCGTGCAATCACCCTGCATAGGACAGGTGTTGTTCAGAGAGAGCTCCTGGCATGTGAAAGTCTGTCCCGTGTGACTTGTGTTCAGTCAGGCCACGGTCCTTGTGATTCTAAAACTCAGCAGTGCTGTGAAAGTTGTGCTCCAACACATAAGGCTTCAGAGTGAGTACCACCGAGAACTCATGGTTCCAACCAATGTGAATTTGGGGCTAGGAGACCCTATTAACCGCATTGCCTATCAGCTCTGCTCAGGCTGGCACGCTGCTGATATGTATAATTAAGATACTCGTGTCCCCTCACTATGGGGACACAACCCTGCTGGCATCCCACGGCCGGGTGTGTGGCACAGGACTCCCCACTGCCCAGCCCTCGCTCCCCAGGGCTGAGGGGTTTCATGCCTTTATCAAGAGGATGTCTTGAAACCCCAACTCCCAAAGTACTAGCTGGACTCTTCCCATTTTCTCTCACATGACAGGTGAGACCCTTGATGTACTTTCTGGGCTGTGACCCCTGTTTTCTCTTTGTGTTTCTCCCTTGACCTTCCTTTTTTTTCCAGCAAAGACTTAAAGACCCTTAATGCAAAAAACTTTCCAAGGAGAGGTTTCACTTCCCAGTATCTATGGATCTCTACCTCAACCACATAATTTTTTCTTTTTATTCCTTTGCGGACTATCCTCTGCTGACCTTCCCACTCGCTGTATTCTCCAGCCATCAGTGACACTCATTATTTCTGGATGGAAAAATATGAAAGAAGAAAAAGTTCTTTCAAGTTGCACAGGCAGGGCTATCTTGTCACTAATCTGAGGGGGAAAAAAAAAAAAGCAGCAAGCACCAAAGCCTCCCCACACATGTCTCTGAGCAGTTTGAAAGGGACAGGACTCCTGTGATATTGGCTATACCATGCAGCTCCGCAGGGGAAACACAACTACCTGCAGCTGAGGCTTTAGAGGTGCCAGCTGCAAACAAAAATGATCCTGCTTTAATGAGTTACCTTAATTTCCTTAAACTTTACTTGCTATAATCCCCTCTAATGAGTTACTTCTCAACAGAATGAGGGTAACAGATAGTGTTTCAGCTCTTGGTTCGTTCCATAAGTGAAGTAAAATATATGGACGTAAAGGTATGTACAGGGAAGGTCTGCTTATGAAAAGCAGACTTTCTGGCTTGCCGGAGCTGCCCCCATTGTCAGTATCAATCCCACCAGCTCATTGCTACGCCCATTAGGAGATCCCATTAGGAAGAAGGTCTTGGAGCTCTGCCTGTGCTATTCACCCTGCTGCACTGATACCTGTTCAAGGTCGTTGGTGGGGATGTGGCAGAGGATGTTGCTGAACATGGGACTGCGAAGCACTGTGGTGGAGGCACCAGCTAGTGTGTGTCACCCTGCTCTGATGAGATGCACATGCCTGGGCGACTCCGCTTCTTCTGCCACAAGCCCCTGAGCAGACACAGGGATGACTCTGTAGGAAAGGGATTGCATTAGCACTGCTCCTGTGCCCTAGGCGAGCTGGGCGACCAGGCTCAAAGATTTAACCCCACAGAACTGTGCCTCCAGGTTAAAGAAGTAGCAGGGCTAAATCTTGCTTTCAGCCTTCAAAGCATACAAATATATTAGATGGATCCTGAATTCAGCATCCCATGCATGTCCAACTGGAAGAGATTTACTAATTCTTTAAGGCTCTACATAAGCCTTTTCTCTTATAAGTGCTTTCAGGATCCAAAGTATTTGCCAAGCACACTGTGCACAACCCCCTCCCCACACCCACACGCAGCATTTCATTTCAAGCTACGCTAATCCATAGCTCTTCCTGCAGTCATGCAGTGTTCAGTAATATTTTATTTATCATAGGATTTAACTTCAAAATTTAACCTTTTTGGAGCTTGAAAGGTGTGTTCTTGAGAAGGTGATGCTTCTTTATTGCCTTTAAGCTCTACAGAAACATTCTTCCAGTTCTTAAGCTTTTTCCACTTCTATTGGCTTCCGTTTCTTGCTATTTCCTGTGTCTGGCTGTTAAGTTAGACCTGGTGGGTTCTTCTTTTTGTTTTAATTAATTGCAGTCTACGCAGGATGTTTCTTAGATCTACACGCTGGCTTTGGATGGGGTTTTATGCCTCTGTTTGGATCAGGTAAAGCCAAGGGGACAGAAGAGCAAAAGTATTCTACGCAAGATTATTAAACCTTTTTTTTTGTCCCCCATTAGATTAGGCTCTTTCCATAGATGGGCTTTTCTGAGAACATCTCAACTTAAAAGACCTCCGTAGCTCTGTGGATGCAATGACCAGCCCAGAGGTCAGATAGGCCCTGGGCTATCCCAAATTTGTACTGCAAATGCTGCCAGCAAAAACACCCCTCACCTGCAGAGTGCAGGGACTGCAGTGGTCGGTCACTCAGCGCGGGCAGCACGGGCCCCTCAGCCTGAAGGAGTTTGGGACATAACAGAAAATTTAGATAGAATGGATATAATTTGTCAGCAATGAGTCCAGGGCCAGGGCCAGGGCCAAGGCACATGGCACCAGGTGCTCACGCGTGTTGCTCAGGAACGAACCCAGCTTTGAGGCTGACTTTCCTTGCTTTCTGGCCTGCTGATCAGTGCTGTCTGAGAGCAGGAGAGAAGCCAAATCTGGCTCCTGCCTGGTAAGCTCAGTGGGATGGGGCAGTCTCTGGATGCAGCCCCACAGCTTCTCGGCTCTTTGGAGCTCCTGCTTGTGAGGGAAGAGAAATGGGAACTACTTGGAAGAGCCTGAAGGGGTGACAACTTTCAATGAGAAGCCAACCAGTAGCCCTCAAGCTTCTCACTCACCTTGGCATCCATGGGAAATCAGACTTGCAGCTCAGATGTTCACGAGCACTGGACATGGGCATTTGCCCATCAGGCAGACCTTTGTACCCACTGCTCTCTGGTGCTGCTGCTCATATAGTGATGAATCCTTCTCCACATGGGAGCTGGGCATCCCGAGCATTGCTGCTTTGTTTAGTGGAGTGGCACCATCTCCACTTCCTGAAGGTCCTCTGTCTACAGTGGAAGAGAGGGTTTTGCTGCAAGTCTGCCCAATGACTTGACCCTAATCAACTTGGAACAGAGAGAGGGGAATGCCTGGAGTAACTGCAGAGAGTTGAGGCTGGAGCATGGGGCACCCCCAGGAACAGCCAAGGACTCAGAGCAGTGTCAATGATACTAAACCCGCCCCCTGGGTTGAGAGCAGCAATGGACCACTTAGTCCTCTGAGACTTCATGGCAGGGAACTTCAAACCAAGGCACCAAGCTCTCTGTATAGAGGAAAAGGGGATGAGGGGTTTCCTTCAGGGGTCCTGTAGGCCCAGGGGGATGGCCAAATAATTTGGCACCCCATTGTCTTATATTTCTGCTTCTTATCCTTGGCTCAGAGGGATTAATGCCCCACTTCAGCCCAGGAAGACGCTTTCAGCATGCGTTTTCAATTGGTTTCATTCCTCTGAGAGTATCAGCTCTCCATGGCACCTGCATAATTTATAAAACGCCTTGCTGCCTGCCGGTGGAGAGGGGGGAAGGTATTACTGAGGGTCTGAAAGGTTATGCCACCCTCCCTCTCAGCTCCTGCGAAAGAAGCCAAGTGACCTTGATATACAGCTCTTTGTTTTGCTCTTGAATGACACTCCAATGTCAAGGCAGAGCATATGTGTTTCCAGAAACAGCTTTTGTCTGGTCTCACCGCTCCCTTGCTCTTTGCGGGGTTTTCTGGGCTGGGGTAGAGTTGTAGGAGGTTCCTGCAGGTACCGTTTTACTTCTTAAACATTTTAAAGCAGAATGATTTTATTTTTTTTCTTTCAGTCCCTTCATGAAGGAGAACACTTCCTACAAATAGCAAAGCTGAGGGCAGTCTTGACGTAGTCTCCCCACGTCTCTCTGGCATGCCTTCCTCCTCTGTTCTGGTGAGGCAGAAGGAAGGAGGGAGCCTGGAGGACCCTCTCTCCCTGTGCTGCTGGCTCTCTGGGCTGCACTATGGGCTTCCATGGGGTAAAACCCAGTAACAACAGCCCATCTTGGGGAACCTGAGCCTGTATCTAGACTAAGAAGGTCAGCAAAGCCAGGAGACAGCTAAGCACTGTCTGGCAATTGCCCACACCATCTGATCGGTAGCACACTTCGTGGCACGGTTTTGAGCTGTGCTAACCAGGAGTCTCCCAGGCAGTGCTCAGGGGTGGCTCAGGGGTTAGCGTGGTCCAGGGACCACTCCCACTGAGCTTTTTAGATTCAACCAGCTCATTCTGTGCAGTTCAGTGCTACAAGCCATGTTATACCAAAGTCAGGTCTGGAAGCAATCCTGGGCATGTTTCATTTCCAAAATTCACACCTTGGTTATCTATTAAGGTTGCAGTTCTGGAAAGTGCAATGGTTAGTCATTCAGCAGTCCCCCACCCACCACCGTAGGCATGTATATAGGGGCCTAAGAAATCCACCCACTGGAAGTACACAGGGACAGCATGTTTCAACATCGGATCTTTCTCATTCCTAACCCAATTACTCTGCCAAAAAAGCAAGACATCAACAGTGCAATGCAGAACAAAGCCAAGAGAGATGTCGTTTCATAGATGCATGCAACGTGCTCCATGTATTTACACTGCTGTTGGTACAGTATGTAAAGAATATAAATTAAATATTTAAAAAATATTGAACTGTAGAGTACTATTTCTCCACTTTCAGCACTCATTATAAACAAATACTATACTATACACACCACACACACCCCCCACACTCCCTCCCTGGCACGCACATGTTCATCAAAATGCAAACACATGGATCTTCACATGTCAGCCATGACTTAGAGTACCAAGATATTAATTAGAGCTTTCCAGGCACATTTCAGTAGAACTGGGAAGCTCAGGGAAGTTTCCAGCAAAACGTGGAATAACATAAAAAATTGAGTAATGACAGCGGTTAGCAGAAGAGATTCCTCCATGGACAATGACCTCTGGAATGCTGTATAGGCAAGTGACAAGTAGCAGAGTGTCCCTGAGTATGTGAACCTGCCCCAAACCTCAGAGCGAGCAGAGACCAGGGGATTCCCCTTGGATTGCTTTAGGCTTGGCCGCTAGGAATGGTTTTGCAAATGTAGTTTAGGCATATAAAGCTGCAAATAAGCACCCGGTAGGATTTTTAAAAGCACAAAATCCCTGGTAATTTTGTGGGAGGAAGGTGCCTGACTACAGATAGGAATCTGGCTTTAGATTCCTCAGCATTTACAGACTAAATCCCAACAGATGCCTACCTACTCTGTTAAACACCTACACGTATTTTTCTTCCCTGGAACCAGTTTAAACAGGAGCCTCTGCTAGTCCACGGAGACGCTGTTTCGGTTTCTGGAGGACTCCTGGCAGGCAGGAGCAGCACTGGGAGGGAAACCTTGAAGTCTCTGTAAAGCAGAATGATTACTGTAAGGAGTGTGTCTCTGCTGAAGGCGTAATGACTGAGTGGTACAGCAACAGCTGAAAGTTCTGGCATTGTAATAGTCAAATTATCTGCAAAATGCATGCATAGTCATTACTCATTAATTAATCTAAATAATTGACTATTTCAGAAGTATGTCTGATCTGCCTCTTCTGCAGCTGCTTCGTTTGCTGATCTATTGTTCTGTGGACACATATTAGAAATATTTGTGAAACGCACAAAATATTTAGTGTTGTGTATTGCATGAGTAAATATGCTTTTTATCCAAATACTCCAGAAGCAATTAATTAACACCATAGCCTCAAAGAAGAGAGCTGTTCATAAATCATTGTCACTAGACCAACCTGTTCTCGTTGCTGAAACAAAATATTTAGTAGTCTTATTTGCACAGCTACAGATGAATCTTATAGCCCCCTTTATGATCAAAGAGTGAGCTTAATAAATATCTTTCTTGACAAAAAAAAAAAAGCTTCTAGGCAGTTTACACTCCAACAAGACTTGGAGTACATGTTTTTCATGCTAACGGAGTGAAAATATTAATTCTTGGGGAGATCCAGGCTACAACATATGATTTGTGAGTCTCCTGCCCTCTTTAAGAGCAAAGGATACATGTATGAGATTTAATTCTGCCAACAGCCCCATTAAGTGCGTTCTGTTGTAGTATGTTTTGCTCTCTGATTTATAGGACTTATCTTCCATTTTTATTTTGGTAATCCAAATCTCTGAGAAAACATTGAAAAATAACAAAAATTTAATAGCAGTTAGATCAATTAGACTAAAAATGCAGGTAACTTCTTGCCTTCCCAGAGATCATCTCCTTTTCTTCTTTTATCTGTGTTTTTGCAGATGTGTTACTGTTGCCCAAGCATCGAGGCAACTTTAGCACCCACATTTTCCTTCTTCATTAATCACAAAGAGTTTTAGCCCAGATATTGGCAGAAACGCCTTCTAGGCAGTAAGATCATGGGGCAGCAAAGGTGGAAAGCTGTGCGCCAAACACCAGCACTCAGCAAACATCTGAGGAGTCACAAGCACTTTCCAGGCTCAGCTTTATCACCTGGACCTTTCCTAAGCCCTGTAATGAAAGGGGAGGGTTGGTGGGACCTGAGCAGGGGAGATGGGGCTTTGAGCAGCATGGAGGTCTTTCCCTACCTTAACTTAGATGTAAAACTGGTGTCACAAACCTCCTTCTCTTCTTTTGTTGGGAGTGTCCAAAGGACTCTAGGATGTTGGCAACTTCACTTTTAATCCTGACTCTTCTCCTGACCCACTCTGCGCTCTATAGCCAGGCCACTGTCGAGGTCTTCTCTGCTGTGGGTGGCTTGTTTAGAGCAGGGTCTCAGCAAGGGTACTGCAGGGCCTGGTTCATGGGGAGTATTTTCAAAAGAAGACTACTGACTTGGAGGAAGGTTAAATGGTTATGATTTAGCTTATCATGTTCTGATTTTGTTTTTCTAACTTCCCTTTTATCATTCCAAACACAATGTGATTATATGATTTTCATCCTAGCTTTGCAGATGCAGGCAAGTGGATCGTTTGGATATGATTTATGGGAAAATGGACCTATTGTAGTTTGTTACCTGATAATACCAGAGTCCTTCTTGATTGCAGAAAAAAAATCAGTTTATTGTTAATGCAAGGATCCCTAGCACAGCCCTTCCAAATATCATGGGAGGGACATAAGCAAGGAAATGATCACAGGTGCAGCACAGTCTGTAGTGGGAAGAGGTTACCAACTGTGGTCATTAAAACAACAGAAAAGGAAGACTATCTTTGTCCAAGCAAATAACTCTCTGCAAAGGAGGACACTGTAGTTTCAGAGGAGCTTCAATGTGTATTTTAAAATCGGACTTGGGAATCCAGCCATCTGTCCAAATATTGAAATTCATCAGCTGTTTCAAGTGGGAGTTCGTCAAGCAAAAACATCCGAGGGAGCTCCCACGCCTGCTGCCTTACTGGGCTTGGGTTACAGCCAAACACCACTGACACAGTTTTCTTGCTCCTGTGTCTTAACATTTTTTTTTTGGCTGCAAATCATCTCCGGGTGTGAGCAAAATACGGCTTCCAGTTTGGCATGATCACGTGTCATGTGAAACTACTACAGGTGATAACAGGATGGTCCATGTGTGGACAGAGACAGAAGAAAGAAGAAATATTCCCAGGTCTCACGGAATCTTGTTGCTGCCTTACATATCCCTCCATGAAGGGCTGAAGAACCTCAGAAGTACTGTGGGTCCTGCACAGCACACAGAAATGGTCTCTGCACCACTTTATTGTGCTTTCTTTCATTCCTTCACCAGCAAAGCTTTTTTTTTTTTTTCCTTTGACAAGTATTGCTGTCATTTCAAGGCAAGGAAAATAATTAAACTAGGCTAAGGAGAAAAGTCAGCACAGACACCTTTGTGAGAGGGCTCAGCAGTGTAGAGAGCAAAATGCTTTCAGTAGCTACGCCGTACCATCGGCTTTTAGAAAGCATAGTTCTGCTCTGGAAAGGTCATTGCCCTCTCAGCTGGATCCAGATTTTCAAAGCTGGAACTACTGTTGGTGCTGATTACCACAGGGCTTTACCCAGAAACTGGGAATTTTTTTTTACAGACTGGTCCAAATATGCAGTCTTCAGGGATTGCAGGAGACAGAAGAGCCCGGGCCAGGAGGAGCATGGGTGGAGATATTCATGATACTGCCATTGCCACAAAGGTACTGATTCAGGCCAGGTTAAGGAGTAGCTAAGGTGTCAAGCTGCAGCTCCAGAGCAGGGATGTGTGCTGCTGCACCCAGCAGAAGGCAAAGGATGAATAAGGTCAAGGCCTGGCAGGATGCAGCTTTTGGAAGTGATGAGATTTTGACCAGGTCTACAGTCCATCTTCAAAGAAACTCCTTCCTTCCTGGGACTTTCACCCCTTCGGCACCCTTCAAATGGCTGTGTTGCAGGTCCTGGTGTAGAAAGACTTGTCAGAAGACATGGAGACCTGCATCTGCCTCGTACTCCCCAGGCATGGCTGTTGTACTCTGACACAGCTGGGAGAAGGTGGGCAGACCCATGTTGATTGCACTCAAGACTTTTGATCTCAAGATCTGGGATTTCAGGGGATGTTTCTGGTCAAAGCCACAGAGGACGGTTTTGTAGCATGCAGCAGATAACTAACATAACTAACAATCAAGCCTGGGACCTACGATGCTCCTGTCCTTTGTAAAATCCTGTCTGTGTGACATCCATCCCATCATCTGTTAGGCTTTTCTGATATTTCTGACCAAAAGACCTGGAAAAAGACCAAAAGGTTCATGGGAAGAATCAAGGCAGCATGTGGCAGAGCTGGGAAGTTTCCGTCGCAGAGAGCTCTGGTAAAGCAGCAGCCCAGGCGTTTCTGACGGCAGAGTAGTCAGGGTGTGAAATCCATACACCATCCAATTAAGAGGAATGTGCATTGTTGCTCTGTGCAAATAGCTGCCATGTCGGGAGTCCACCACCTGGGGCTTTCCAAGTGCTTGCTTCCAAGGGAGATTACTCTGTAGCTGGGTTTAATTCCAGCAATTTGCCTTGAGCTGATAAACTCAATCTCCAAGAAAACCGTGTGCTGTAGCCATGAGCCAGGGGTGTTCTGCTGTGCCAACACATTGTGCCCCACTTGACCACCCAGCTGTGTGGCTGCAACTGGTGTGGGGACAAGTGAGTCCTCTTGAGTATCTTCTCTCTATGGTGGGGGTCCCCAGGGTAAAACCACGTAATGAGGTCCCGTGGCATGTCACCACTTGGGTGGACCTTCTCTGCTGGGCGCAGGAGGTCACAGGGCTGAAGAGGGACCATGGCGCTCCACCATCCACCACAAAGTGCAAAACAGAGGCAGTTGCCAGCAGTGGGTGAAGTCTGATAAATGGAGCTGCCAGCTGTACTGTGCCATGCATAGATACCCAAACGGCAGTCCTGTATGTCCAGGACCTCTTTGAACAGTGGGAACTATGAGCTCCCTACAGGCTTTCTCCATGCTGCAGATGGGTGAGGCTTACTGAAATACACTCCCAAATTGCAGATTTGATTGACTTCTTTTGCTTTTCCACTTTCCTCTGCCCAACAGGACTCACTTTTCTTGCCTGTGTCCTCTAGAATCAGCTTCATTTGTTTTGTTCATAAACTCGAAGTAAAAAACTCTTCTTTTTGTTGTTGTTGTTGTTGTGGTTTTGTTTTGGTTTGGTTTTTTTTACTCGGAGGATTTGGGAAGTTTATAGCATTTTAAATCTCTCTATAATCTCATAAATATAAATGACAATATTGTGAAGAGTCAAAAAGGTGCAGACAAAGCAAGATCATTAAATCTGGGACTTTTGATGTATAATGCGTTCCTTCATCTGAGACTCCGATGAGGAAGCCATCACTTTCTGCATTTTCTCTCTGATGGAGAAATGGGGATGAGAAAAATGATGTGCCTTCAATGACACTTTTGTGCAGTACCAAATACAGATGAATTGCATATTCTTAAGGGAACTGCATATTCTTAAGGTTTGGACAAGGTCTGACTAGGACATGCTGGAAGATAAGCAGATGAGTTTGAGTTTCACAGTTATGGGGAGCAGCTGGCAACAGATAAGCAGCAGCAGGATCTAGCGATCGATTTCATCCACTGATTTAACCAGTGTTTGGAAAACCTTTTCACACCAATGTTTCTTCCCTGTGTCTTCTCTCTTTTTAATAAGGAAAACCTGCACTGTAACACAGCCCTGAAACAGGCCACCCAGGGAGGGCATGGCGTCAGTCCTTGGAAGTGCTCGGGATCCCCTAGACAAAGCCACAGTGGACCTGATCTGCTATTGGAGATTGTCCTGCTCTGAGAGGAAGAATGAACTAGAGACCTCCAGAGGTCCCTTTCCACCAGCACTTTTATGGTTGTCTCAGAACAAGCCAGGAAACTCTACAAATACTGTATTTTCTTAGCCCTATGAACTTTTCTAGAGCAGGAGCTAAAATAGACTGAGGTATCAGCCAACAATTTATTGCTTGTGGCATTTCACCTCTCCAGTGAGCTTGATCTGTAAGGTGCTTATGCAGAGCAGTTGTCAGATTCTTTTTTGGAGATTTATCCTTCCTGCTCTGGAAACTTGCACAGGAATGGAGGAAAAAGCCAAGCGTGCTCTGGGTCTCAGCACAAGACAAGATCAGAGCTTCCCATGACAGTCTGGAGAAACACATCTGAAGCAGAAAACAGAAATTATATTTCCTTTCTTCACTGTACTCTTGACATATCTCAGTCTTCTCTACCAGGAATTAGACAGAGGAACATGGCTCCAGGGCGCAACCACCAGCCAGTTGAGGTGGAGGTAGGATCCCAGCCTGGCTCAAGCTGGAAATCTCAAAAGACCTTGCTTTTGGAAATTAACCTGTCATTAGGACCAAACTGAAGATGGAGTCACCTACCGCATACAGTCTACCCGGTGAGAAGCCTTGTCCAGGCAGTAATCAACCTTTCCCTGACAGCCTGAGCATGCACTTCTCATATTCCCCAAAAGCAGGCCAGCTGCTGAGCCCCGCGGACTTCTAAGGGAACGACGGGGTGATATACCACTGGGTGTGGAAGATGCTTGGCCAAGGACTGACCCTTCCCAGAATGTCTGCAGGCAGGTTCACCTCAATAGCAAACGACAATGCATGACAAGGTTCTTCACGGGCCCCAGGCAAGCAATGTTCCCCGCGTTTCAGCAAGAGGGCTTATTCTATTTCCCATGTCCAGCCTGTCTCAGTGTTCCTAGCTGTGGACGTGGTGAACAGTCTGACTTGGAGAGATGGGGCTTTGGTTTTACTTCTGACAAAGGGTGGAAGAACCTTAAAACACTTGGGTACAGTGACCAGAGCCAAGACCTGGGTACAGATTGTTCTTTTGGGATGGGCTTTCAGCAGTAGGATTCCAATGACATAACTTTACGTAGCTCAAGCTTAGATGTTTGGGTCTGAGCTGTTCCTTCTCAGCTTCCTTTACCTGAGAAGGAAAAGGAGAAGGAGAAGGAGAAGGAGAAGGAGAAGGAGAAGGAGAAGGAGAAGGAGAAGGAGAAGGAGAAGGAGAAGAACAATCTGAATGAGAGGTTTTTACCTCTATCTTAGGCACGTAGGCGGTGCAATGAACACTCATCACTGGTTTGGTACAAATGGAACTTCAGTGAACTGGATCTCTCTTTGCATGTTGTCAGTGAAACTGGCCTTCCTCTGTTGATTTTATATACTACTGGAGATACCACGCTTGGCAGGCAGGGCAGAAGAAGCAGACACAGGGTTAGACATTCAGAGTAGAAGACCTACATTCCACCAGACGAAACAGAAATGCTTGTGAAATGAAATCTTGGCAGTGGGCTGTAGTTTCATACACAGAAGGACTTCGTGGGACAATTGCTATTTGGATAAATTGCTAGGATATTTTCCCATCTAATTACACCCCAAAACACCGTGGGATTCTTAGGGTAATCATGATCAAATACTTCGAAGCTGTCTTATAACATTAAAGAAAATATTTGACTGCCAGAAATTCATTACGGAGTAGGCATCTGTGCACTGAACTCAGGCCATGAGAGCAATATTAATTTTTCGCAGAGTGGTGCTCTGTAATATGCCTATTCATACTGCTGTACAAATACAGGATTTGCATTGACTTATGAAGTCCTACAGCCTTTGATATTGTACATTAATTAAAAATGTTCCATTCACCAGTGAGGAACGAGAAGGTTTTTGCAGGAATTTTCACAGATCTTCCTGCAATTTGATCAATGGATGGAGGGGGCTCTGGCACTGGGCGGGCTGGGGCATCCCTCCGGGGCACTGCGAACCCTCTGCAGCGCTGCCTGAGAACGGCAGGTGAATGCCGACACAACAGCTTACATGGGGGTCATTCAAAACAGCCCCTGTGCGAAGCAGTGCTGCCTTTAGTAGATGGATACCATGCTGAGATGCTGTGCAAAGCTACTTAAACTGTGGTGTTTTGACCACAAAAAATTGTGCGTGTTGCTTACTGACTTCCCAGATATGTGATGCTTCTGTGCTTCTGGGAAAGGTCCCAGTTTGTTACTTCTTCTTGGGGAGTGACAGGTCTCCCTACAATTTCTTAAAGGTTTAAGCTAAAAAATAAGCTGTACTTTGTGATGATGATGGATAGTCAAATGTAATTGCGGGGACTCAGAACCAGCATTGCTAATTAACACCATCCCTAACTGAAAGTACGCAGAGGCTTAGATGAGTTTCTGGAGAAAGAATTATTCAGTTTCCTCTTTTAAATACTCTCCTTGAAAATGCAAGGTCTCCATTTGTACTAGCCCCGTGGGAACCTGTTCCTCATAGTACAAGCTCTTTGAAGCTGTATGTGGTGCAGCAGGGAGCTAAGGGGTCTTACAAGGAAAGAAAGAGATAAACAAGAAAATGAAGATACTGATGAGTCCAAGGGGATGGGTCTCGAGCCAGCTCCAGAAACACCTGCCTAAATGAACAAGCATCCATCAGGGCCAGGGAAGGTGATGTTCAGACAGAAGCCAACTGCCTGGCTCTCTGTCATGTCTGATTAACTCCTTCATTCCAAACAGTCTTTCTTTTTGTATGAATTAAACCTGTAATCATCAGGACATAGGAGGGTGCCACCAAAAGGACAATTGGTCTGTTCCAAAATATACAGACGTTGGATGTTTGTAGGGGAACATCCACAGTCCCTGCAGTTGTATATATAAATAAGCCAAGACCCCGAAACTCAGTTTTACACCTAAAAGAAGGAAGAAAGAAAAAAGAAAAGAGAAAAAGAAAAAAGAAAAAAGAAAAAAGAAAAGAGAAAAAAGAAAAAAGAAAAAAGAAAAAACAAACAAGAAAAAGGAAAAAGGAAAAAAGAAAGAAGGAAAAAAGAAAGGTTTGTTTAGAAATGCCATTGTCAGCATGTTAAAACATAAGACTTGCAAGAGAGTTAAGAGTAAACATGGAGTTGCTGGTCCAAGTTAGTCCCCAAGTGTCTCTCTCTAGATTTGTTNGGAAAAAAGGAAAAAAGGAAAAAAGGGAAAAAGGAAAAAAGGAAAAAGTGAAAAAAGGAAAAAGAGAAAAAGGAAAAAAGGAAAAAAGGAAAAGAAAGGTTTGTTTAGAAATGCCATTGTCAGCATGTTAAAACATAAGACTTACAAAAGAGTCAGAAGTAAACATGGAGTTGCTGGCCCAAGTTAGTCCCCAAGTATCTCTCTATAGATTTGTTAAAGCAAGACATAAGGCTTGATCTTTCCCTCTGCCCCGTGGGGAGAGGCAGACGAGGCCCTCAAGTCACAACCTGAACCACATAAGCAGAGAAAAAAGGAAGACACTGCTGTTATAGAGCTGTCCCACAGGTTGGAATCACAGATACTTGGGATGCTGTAAAATGATTTATAAGTATTCATTTCAGGATAGATGCTTACGCAAATAATTCTAACTCCGTGGAGTTTCATTAATCCTTGGAAATAGATTTCTTCTTACTCATTTGTCATTATTTTCCCATTAAAAGAGATTCCCTCATCTGATGCATCACATCTAGTCTCTCCCCAGGAACTACCAGCAGAGGAGGAAAGCCTATCACACCCACCTTCACTGTGATTGACCATTACCTCCTCCCTCATCCCACCCCTATTTTTTTATTCATTTGCCTTGGTCTCTGAATAAACACAGCCCGCATCTGCAGTTTAGAAAACTAAATGAACCTGGTGGTAACTTTGGTTGTCCTGGTGCTACTCATTTCCCGGAACAATGACATCCCTGCACACAAATCTACTGTCCACCTAATCTGCTCTCCCTTTTCACGCAGCAAACATGCTCTCCAAGCCATAGGGACATTTCCAGATTGTCCCTGTCCTGTGTCACAGCACCGAATGCAGAGAAGCACACTGAAGCTGGGTAGTGGATGGGAGGCAGGGTGGGAAGAAGCTTTGCTGCCAGACCTTCTCTTTGTAAACCTCCCAGGGCGCAGGACAAGCAGCTTCTCTGATTCCTGCTCTGGCAATGTCTCATGAAGAGAGCTGGGTCAGGAGGAGGCACATCTCAGGCTTTTGAGGGCTTTCCTTGTCTGGTAGCAAAGACTCCAAACTCACCTCAGAAAGCCAGAGGCCAAGAACACAGCTCCAAGAGCAGTACTGCCGCCCGCTCCTGCAGAAATGCACTGTTCCTGTGCTGGAGCCTCCCATGGCCTCCTCCTCCACAGGAGAGGTGGGTCTGTGCATACCTTGTGAAGTTCAACAAGGCCAAGTGCAAGGTCCTGCACGTGGGTCAGGGCAATCCCAAGCACAAATACAGGCTGGGTGGAGAATGGATGGAGAGCAGCCCTGAGGAGAAGGACGTGGGGGTGTTAGTGGATGAGAAGCTCAATGTGACCTGGCAATGTGCACTCACAGCCCAGAAAGCCACCCACATCCTGGCCTGCATCCCCAGCAGCGTGGCCAGCAGGGCGAGGGAGGCGATTCTGCCCCTCTACTCCACTTGGGGAGACCACACCTGGAATGTTGAGTCCAGCTCTGAGGCCACCAGCATCAGAAGGACATGGACCTGTTGGAGCAGGTCCAGAGGAGGCCACAAAGGTGCTCCAACGGCTGGAGCCTCTCTGCTGTGAGGACAGGCTGAGAGAGTTGGGGTTGTTCAGCATGGAGAAGAGAAGGTTCTGGGGAGACCTTATAGCAGCCTTCTGGTATCTGAAGGGGGCCTACAAGAAAGCTGGAGTGGGACTTTTTACAAGTTATAGGATGAGAGGTAATGGCTTCAAATTGGAAGAGGGGAGATTTTGATTAGGTATTAGGAAGAAATTTTTCACTCTGAGGGTGGTGAGCCCCTGGCACAGGTTGCCCAGAGAAGCTGTGGCTGCCCCATCCCTGGAGGTGTTCAAGGCCAGGCTGGACGGGGCTTGGAGCAACCTGGGCTGGTGGGAGGTGTCCCTTCCCAGGGCAGGGGGTGGGACTAGAGGGTCTTTAAGATCCCTTCCAACCCAAACCATTCTATGATTCTATAAAGCTTCACGGGGAGGTGACCAGTACTAACCCCTACATGGTCGGGGAAGGTGACCTGTGAAGGCCTCCAAAATGCCCACACAGATGCTCTGGATAAAGAAGGATTTCACACGAGGTGGAGAAAACTCTGCAAACCCTCCCGAGCTTTGTGTTTGCTGTGTGCTTTTAGATAACCCCAATCATTTAGTTTCCTTCTCCCGGCTGTAGCTAACAGGCTGTCAATTGTGCTTGGCAGCACAAATATTAAACAGGGTGGGGGTAGGGGTTAGGTGCTCACCAGCCCTGAACAGATCCAGTGAGCAAATATGTTAATTTAAGAAATAATGCAAGCAGTGTGCGGTAAAGATTTGTGGAGCTCATTAATGTTTGAAAACAGCTTTGACATCTGTGCTTTGTTCAGCTGAGACTTTACCATTCAGTGCCTGGGAAAGAAAATGCAGTCAGTGAAAGGCTTTCAAATGTTCCCAGAGATCCCACACTTGGGAGCAGGATCATTCGTAAAGACACTGGAACTTCCTTCTGCAACTTTTACAAATACCTCTCGACAGAGTAGTTAATAGCATATCCTTTCAGAGCAGCGTGAGATTGTATTTTATGTTACTGAGTCTCTCTAAGAGTAATCCCCTTCAGCACAATGTGTCTGAATCAGATTTTATGACAAAAATACAATTTTAGAGACGGAAATATTTACTTAATTACTCCATACTCACATAGGTGTTGCTATTCATGTTTGCACAAGCCTACGTTACTCGCAATTAGCATCCACTGCTGAAGTCACCAACAATAGGTATTTTATGGTCATACTAGAGGGACAAATTTCCTCCTTCTTCCCATAAAACCGCAGTTCATACAGCATGTTCCTTTTCTTGCAAGGAGACTAAATTCTTGTAAGGATGTGAGTAGTTTATGTCAAGAGTGTGAACTGTTGTCTGTGTGGAGGACACCTTACTGCAGGTTTATATTTACCCAACTAAAAGCGGGTCCTCGTTAGGCTACAGACAACACAACATCCTGCCATCAGCTGTTCGGTACAGGCTGTGCAGCTTAATTAGACAAGTCCTGAAAAGGAAATCAAAATGCCAAGGGAAAGTGCCTGAGTCGCTAGATTTCAGCTTGAGGCCAGGCTGGAAATCCTGCTATAAAACTGGTCTGTAGAAATTTGACAGAAATCAGCCATTTCAGAGAAGCAGGTGGCGTTTGCCAGAATGCAGGACAAAAGCCAGGAGCTCCCAGCGGTTTTGAAGAACAGCCCTGCAGATGGTTTTGGTAGTGTTCTCCTGCTGTGTTACCAACCCAGCTCTGTGGAGTCCATCCCAGGAGAAGTCCAGATGTCCCAGCAGACCTGGAGGCCAGCAAACACACAGCAGGTCTCAGGGGCTGGACTCTATTTTGCTACAGCCACGTCTTAGAAATCTGAAATAATCATACTGATGAGAGTGAGACTAAATTATGACATCCCTTGTGAAACAATATTGAACAACTTGTCCCACTTTCTGAGTCACTGCTGTGCTCGTGCACCAGCCTCTGGCTTCGCAAAGGACACAGTGCAGTCCGAGGACTGTGCTTTTCCACGTCGGAAGTCACAGCTGATAGAAGATGAACACAGACCTTATTTTTTGACTGTGCCTGGTTTGGGGGAAGATTTATTTTTAGAGGAGAAAAGGCCATACTATCTTTTCATAGAATAAACCACTCCAAAATATTTGTCAGACAGTCACAACTCACTGCACTTCATTGTTTTCGGCACGAAGCATATTCCCACTCCCAAGGCAGAAGACACTATTTTGTCTTGTCTTGATGACCAAACCTCTCATTTCAAATCTGACCTGGGATTATTTTACTGTTTTGGATAAACATCTTCTGGGATCTGTGGCGTGATTGCATGAGGAACAGACCTTTCCATGTGGTCAGATCCATTGTTGGGTGAGTTTCCACGATGTCCCAGCACCCTTGTGATTCCCATGACGTGCAGTGTCTTTGCCTTGGCGCAATCTGGGTTACACCATGGGAAATGCAGTGTGGTCAAACTGCCAAACGCAGAGGAGAGAATGGGAGCCACCAACGACAGCATTACTTTAGCAATTTGTCATTCCAGGAAAGCACAGTTTTACTGTGAACTGAGTCACACCAAAGCTCTCCAAAGGTTCAAAAATCCAAAATATTTTTATTTGAGTTTAACCTACAGCCAATCAGCCTCACTATTGGCTTTTAACAAGCAAAAACCAAAACACACTTCATCCCACTGAAAAATTTCCTTCCATTAGATTGTGGGAAATGGATGTCCATCTCCCCAAAGCTACCGCTGGGAACAACACTAGACCAGTTTCATTTGTGATGGATGTTAATGATGGGACTTCATGTGTTAGTGGACAGCACAGAAATGCTGCAGGGATGAGAAAGTGCCAAGCAACCAGAACAGAAGGCAGGGAAAACCTGTTACTGTGGGTGGAAGTGAGCACGGGGCGCAGCTGAGTGATACCCCTAATTTGTCAAAGCTTTATTTTCAGGGTTTCATCAGCAGGAGCTGTCACACTTCCCCACACTATTTCAAGTGAAGTTCATGTTTATGGAATATTTCTGTTGGAGGAGAGGGGGGTTCTCCTGTGTACCTTCATTCCTGTCACTGCATGAAGGAAAATCTCACAGTGCAACGGGAAAGCAGAGTAAATGAAATGTGAGAAAATGTATTTCCACACAAGAGAGATTTCCCTGTAAGGAGGATCTTGCTAAGCAACATGGGCCCCGCAGAACACGTCAGCTTGTGCACTGGGAGCTGCTAATAGCTTCTTGTGTAGCAGGGAGAGTCTTTGGCTTCTGCTGGTGAGAGGCTGAGTAAATTTGGCAAAGGCTGTTTTTCCTTGACTGTTGGGCCCCTCCAGAGTTGAACTGACAGACTTAAAGTAGCAACACTGTAGAGAGCAGAGAGACTATAGGTATCCTATGCAGCAGGGCTGCATAGATGACTCCCTCATCTCGCATCCATCCATCCAAAACGAATAAAACAAAGCCTAAGCCCAGGGTAAATTCCACCGTCCAGGGGACTGGCTTTGGCCCCAGGGCTTTGAGGTAACTTCTGTTATGTTTCAGGTGTATTTTATTTCCCACAGATGATGGTCATCATCTTTGGGCTCCAGGGTTACAGTTCTGGTGTCCCCAGGCACTCACCTCCACTCTTCTGACAACCACAGCTCTCACCACGCTCTTCTTGCCCTGCCCTTTTTTGTCCAAGCCTACACACAGGTAGTGAAGGAGACCTCCATTTCCACAGAGCATCACCCCATACTCCCACACTGGATCAGGTTTTACCAAAGAGCACCTCAGCTGGGCTGCCTCCTGTGGTCCTCTTAGTCACCATCCCCTAATCCAACAAGGGAACCAGAGGACATTATCTTTCCCTGATGATGGTTCATTTAGCCAGTGGCTTTAGCTTGGCTTTTCAGGCCAAACCTGTGCACAAGCATGAGTGGAAGCATTAGTGTCATTGGGAGAGCTGGATTTGCCCTTGCTGCTTCCCTCTACTGCTGAATTCTTTTGAGATACTTTTTCTGGTTCAGTGATCACTTCTAGAAATTACTCATCTCAAACTGAGACAGGTTTCTAAGGCTGGATGAAGGGTTCTTTCCATTGACTAGAGAAGACCTGAACTACTTTAGGACAAGTTGCCTCCTTTTTAGGCACCTACCTTTAGGAAGAAAGAGAGAGAACAACGCTTGTCTGTACTTAAGTCCAGAGAAGCACTTCAGTGTGCCTGCACTGAAGGATGCAGGATGCTTTGTAGGATGAAGATAAAGGTGTCGCCTGCCCAGACATCTCTGGAGGCAGCAACAGCTGAGTGTGCTGTCGGTGGGAGGTGGTTTGAGCTGGTCCGTGCAACTGCTGCATACAGGCTCTGCCTGGTCCCCTCAACTGTTCGACCGACTCATTGACCAGTTCCACCACCAGCTTCAGCCAGTCTTTGCTGAAATATTGCCTCCCACCAGCACGTTGGTTTCAGCTTGCTGTCTTGGGCTGTTTGCTGTCATTCATGGCAACCAAAATCACACTGCCAGAGAGCTACTCTGGGTAGCACAGGGTACTTGGAGCACTGCCAAAGTAGGTGAGAAGAAAGGGATCATATCATCAGACTTTACAGAGGAGGTGTCTTCAGTTGGGCAGCTGTCCTGGAGGCCCTTCACAGGCAACAGAGAGACATGTAGCCTCCTGAGGAGCAATTCATCTGCCCCAAAGCAAGCACACCCCTAGGAGGGTCATTTGTTTCTGTGGACTTTAAGGCCACTGAAGGTGGGTTTAATACTGAATTTTACTTCTGCTTGCAAACAATGTTAGTTCTTGGACTGACTTGCTTTCTGCTGCCCGATTTTGTGGCGCAGGTTCTGTTTTGTTGTCCAAAAAGGGGGAGAATTTGCAGCCTGTGCTGCTCTCTGGTCAGCACTGAGTGTGAAGATGACTATGTCTGTGCAAGGTGCAGATGCTGAGGTCTCTGTGAACAGACTTGCCCGCAGGCTGTGTGACCTTTACTACAGTCTCAAGCACATGTGTAAAGAAAACAAGCTTTGCTTGGACCAGAACATCATGAAAAAAAGATTGTGATAGAGAGAACTTAAAAACCCACTCCTTTCAGATGTGATCTATCAACCAAACATGTCCACACTAGCATTCCTGGTGCTACATACATTCCTGGGTATCATCCAACTGCTCAAGCATTTGCAAAAACAGTTCTTGGCTTCATAGTGAATCAATCTCCAACCTTTCCTTTGCAAAACTGATGGAACATCAGGTTTGGTTTTTATTAACCACTTCCCTCTCTCGGGAGGTAAAACGTGCTCAAAGCTCAGCTCTTCCATCTACATCCAAGCAAGTGTGAGAAGGATCCATGGTTCATGCCCAGGCCTGGGGGTCAGAGAGAGGAGACAGGACTGCACGAGTCGGGTGCATCGATCCACGCAGGCTGTTTGCCAAAGCGAAAGGAGTTTTGGAGGCGGGAACTGAAGGCGCATTGCTCTTAGGCAGGCCAGGAGCTGTTCTGTGTATGTTAGGCTCTGGTCTGAGTAAAAGCAATAATAACAATTAATAATTGAATTCTTGAATTATTGACAGCATTAATAATTAAATAATTGAATTCTGTGTACTACTGTAGAGGCTCTTGTCAGAGAAACTCAAAGTGTTTTGCAAACGTTAATGAATTAACGTCAGGATCTTTTGCCAAAGGCAAAACCGAAATAAAACAGAATTTCCTCAGGCCACTCCACCATCATACAAACACCATGCACCTTTCCCTGAGGTGGATCTAGGCAGGAAAACCTCCAGGCTACAGTGATGGTGTCAGCCTCTCAGGAAAACCTTGCTCTTCAGGAATCTTCTACCAGCATGGGGCCTCTGTGCACACACGTGTGGGCTGTTGCCTGGAGGGTGGCCAAAAGCAGACGGACTGCAGGCAGCGAGGCAGCACCCGTGAAGCAGAGCCAGGGCTGGGCTGGGGCTCGGTCCTCCCACCTCCCCTCTCCTCAGAGGAGGAGGCAGCATAGATGGTGGGACCCATCTTGGATTAACTTTGCAGCAGTGATGGCATCAGAGGTGGGCCCTGCTGAGGAAGTCATCCACATGTTTTCCCATTTTGGGACAAGCCAAGAAGATACAGAATACCAGACTTAAAAATTATCTTCTGGTCTCTTTCCCTTTCTCATGGACCAGAAAACACCACCCTTATTTTCACTCACCTCTGATTTCTTTTTTTGGTCAAATAATTTCTTTCCAAGACACATGATCCTCACTTCAGGTTGGGAAGAGAAGAAGATTTTGCCACACCAGGATGCTTCTGGCCACTTGTTTCTTTGCCTGTCCATGGGGCAGCACATATGGGGAATCAGTCAGTGGGAAGACGTGAAGATCCTTGGACCTGTTCTTCACAGGGTGTAAGAGCATCAGGTACCTGCTCCTGGTTTAGGTGCCTGCTCCTGGTTTAGGTGCCTCTTACAAGTTAAGCTTGACTTTGAACAAGATCAAGGTCCATCCTCTTCAACTACGGCTTTAATGCTGTTACTTTCTCTTTAAAACAATAGGTCCAAATCTTATCATTCAGACCTCTGCCCTTCCTCCATCCCTGTTGGCATCCTTTGGATCATGTCAGAAGAGAATCTTCTAGGCAGTGCCCTTGTGCTGTTCCAGTTATGATCATTTGCACTTTCTCAGTAGAAACTGCCTCAGCTCCCAAGGATCTCAAAGAGCCTCTCTAACATCTGTAATTGCTTGCTGTTCCTCTCATTCTTGCAATGGTCTTATCTCTCTTTCCAAGCAAGGCTTTGACTGCTTCTTTTGTGATTTCCAAGGATTATAAATGAGGACATTTATTTTATACCACAGACAGAGTAGTAACAATCATAAGGACAGGCAGTGGCTGTTAAAGCCATTTTATTTTCTTTCTGAATTGTGAAAGGTTCTCATTCACGTCCAGTTTTGACACTCTGGAAATATGCTGCTCCTCAGAATTAAATTCATGTTACCAGCAAAGAATCAGGGGGCTAAAGGAGGGATTTCTAGCTATTAGTGAAAATACATTTCACCACTTCACAACAAAATGAAGGGCTTGGAAAATATTGCAGACAACTCTCTATAGTACACAGAGTGGTATTGGCCTTGGTCAGTCACCATTGGCTCTCCCCAAACACTCAAGAAGGATTTGATCCATTACCTTCCCAAAGACTGAGGTGAGGCTGAATGACCTGTAGTTCCCCAGATCTTCCTTTTGGCCATTCCTGAAGGTACATATGATGTTTGCCTTTTCCCAGTTGTAAGGAACCTCTCCCAGTTGCAATTACCTTTCCAATATATTAGAGAAGAGCTTCACAATGACAACAGCCTGACCTGTCAACACCTTTGGATGTATCTTATGTGGCTCAAAGGACTTGCGTCTGTCTTAAGTGCTCTCTATCTCTATACTCCGTAACAATGAGTGATGCTTCACTCCCACAGGCTCTGCGGGCAGGCTGGGGAGCTGAGTGGGGCCATGCTGAGCAAGGGGACAGTCAGGGAAGGTGGCACATGCCTAACAGCTTGACTGGGATATGACTGTGCTGTCTGATGTTCTCTCAAATGCCACAGACTATCTCTAACCATAAGAAAACCCCGCCTGCACCTCACCGTTGTGAGCCAAGTCAGATGTGACCCAATTTTTCTGGAAGCCACTAAATAACACCAGACTTCTGGAAGCTGAGTCCCTCCTGCCATGTCCAAATGGGAGATGTGGCTATTCAGCAAAGCGAAGGAAGACTGTGGGAGTGACCATATCAAGCTGACCATTGCAGTCTGGATGAATAACACAGGTCCTGTCATCCCTAACCCCTGGCGCACAACTGTGCGTGTGCTGATGGCACCTTGAACCAGAGGAAAGATATGGGGTGTTTTAAAATCAGTCTGAATCTAGGTCAAAAGCATGAAATGAGCTTGGGTGGGTCTGCTCGATTAATAAGAAAAATTATGTTAGAAATATGTTTCCCACTGTCTGCATCTCTCTTTTTCCTCCTCTATTTTGGCTCATTACAAAACCTGGAAATAATTTGTTACCAGAACAACAGATACTTTGCCAGCTGCTGACTAGTATCCACCAGTCTAGTGCCTCCAGGAATTCTCCAGAACCATCTGGGAAGAGAAAACTGAGAAGGGTTGGGAGGAAAGGACTTCCACCTGGAACAGGTCTCTTGCTGGATGTTGCTGGATCTTGCTAACTCTGGATCAGGTCACCCTGGCTTTGTCTAACTGAGTCTTGAAAACCTCCAGAGACAAATCCCACAGCCTCTTTGGGTGACCTCTTGCAGTTCTGCTCAACACTTCTGAGCACACAATTTTCCTAATGCCCGTTCTGAATCTCGCCAGCCATAGTTTGTGTGTACTGCACCTTTACACACTGTCCACCGCTATCAAGAAGTTTGAATTCACTGCCTTTGTAACAACCTTCAAGCAGTTGCAGGCTGCTGTTAGGTCATCCCTCCCAGTCGCAGAGAGTGAAGATCCCATCTTCAAAAGCAGTTCATCACCTAACAGCCTTCGATGACTACCCAAGCCCATTCATGGGCTCCAGCCTCCAAAGCAAAGGCCGTTGACCCTGAGGTGCCTCAGAGAGACCAGCTCTGTGCATGCAAACTCTGCGTGCGTGGGGTGCCGGAGTGGGAAGCACGCTCACTGCCTGCCTGTCACCCGGCCAAGCCTCCAGTGCGGTGAAGAGGATTTTTACCTAACTTCTGCTCAGAATTTTTTCCAGTGCTGTATTGACTTGAGGCAAGGGGTGTCTTTCACCAAATCAGTACGTAAACCTGTGAACTCCCCTCCACACACATGTACACATACACACATCCCGTTTGTCTGGTCTTGACACCCGCTGCATTTCCAGCCCTTTGGCAGGGTAGATCAACCTCCCCAGCTCCACCAGGACAGAAACACGTCCGGTTTAGCCATTGCCAAAAAAAGAAGCATTGATAGATGCTCAGAGTCATCCAGGGGATACACAGCAAAGCAAATCCTTGAAGCCCAGTCACCTTGCTCATGAATGACACCTTAAGGGCCTGATAACACCCAGGAGAGCTGGCCTTCCGGCAGGCTGAACTGATCCTTTAGACTCCCACTGCAGCTGCCTGCCCTGTGCTCACATTGGAAACACTTAATGCTCGGATCTTAACCAGCTCCTGGCATTGGAAACTGCCGTTCACTCTCTGCCTTTCATCTTTAGGCTCATTGACCTTGTTAACACCTTGTCCACTTCGCCCGGCTAGCAGCAAACTGGGGAGTATTCCCCGTGCAAAACCTACCCCCTCAGCAGATTTATTCTGAAATGTATCTGACTTCAAAGAGCCTCCTGGTAGGATTCCTTCACCATCTGCAGGAAGGATATTAAATCACACTGTTACAGTCAAAATGTTATTGTGAGCAAAAGGAAATACATCTTATATACGGAAGAAAGAATTTATTGCTAATTTAAGTAATGTTTTAGTAGTCTAATAGTCCAAATTATCTAACACAGAAAAACCTCGTAAATGAAATGGTTAAACTTGTTATACAAAAACTCCCTAGTACCAATGCCTGTTTTCTGGGGCTATGTTCACACTTTCTGTGACCCTCAGGGTCCTCAGAGGAGCCCTGGAGGAGGTTGTGACAATTCTCTGTCACCCAGAATCCTCCACCAAAAGGAGTACAATGCTCATGGTGAGGATTTCTTCCTCCTTCGTCTTAGGTCTACTTGAGTCTATTTTCACACGTTTTCATATCATAGACTGCTCTCTTTTCATTAACTCCAGTTAACTACAGTCTCAGTACCTTCCCCAAGTCCCCTAAACAAAAAGGGCCATTGTTTGCTGTGCAAACAAATGAGGGTTTGTTAGGGCTTTGCCACAGAGCGGAGCTAACCCAGGGTAGAGGATAACCACAGCACCGTTTTCACAGATAAAATAACCTCGGACTAGCTCAGACCAGGACAAGTCCTGATCAGTCCTGAGACCCTATACTGCCAAGTCAACACTTACTGAAGATGCAACAGCTGTGAGAAAATCTCTGCACTAAACTGACGGCTTTTTGAGTGAAGCATGCCAGGAGGTTTTCAAGGTTGTCTCGGGACTGCTGTGCAGTGCCAAATACCTTTCATCACCCGAATACAGACATTTCCACAGTCCTTCTGCTATTAGCAAGGAGAACTACCAGGGAGTGTCAGTGAAGGAGTGACAGCTCAGGTCTCACAGAAAGCTGGTGCCACTTAAACATATCCAGTGAAATTCATCTTGAGAAGCTTCAGCAGGCTAAAATTTGGGTTTTCCTAGGACCAAAACGTGATTCAGGTTTGCTCCATAGGATTTGGAGAACACTGCAGTCAGACAGTGCTCAGCAACCCTTTTAGACATTTTTCTGAGGACCGTCAAGCTCTGAGAACAGCTCAGAGCAAAATCCACTTCCTCAAAAGTCAAATGAGATGGAGCTGAAGTCAGGGAGACTGCAAAGGGCCTCTCATGGTGTTCAGTGATGCCCATAGCCCATGCAGGTGAAGCTGTGGGTACGCCCTGAGAGAGTGGGTCCATGTCGAGTACACTGCAGAGCGTAATGACCAGCAGCTCTTCATGCCTGGAGTGGACTCACTCTGCAAACACTCCCCAGTCCACGCTGCTTCTGCCATACCGCCTTCCATCAGTGAAGGGGGTCAGTCATATCAGCAAGCATTACTCAGGTCAATTCTGGAGGGGTAATTCTGGGCCTCTTGGGCAAAATGTCATCTTGCACTTATCTTGTGCCCTTGGCAAATCAGGTTTGTCATGCACAGAGCAGGCCAAACAGCCCTTCTTTGTTGGTGCTTCGCAGTGTCAGAGAAATATGGGTATTATCAGATCAAACCGAACGCATGGTCCCCCTGATTCTGGATCCTGAATCCAGCAAAGACTGGCAGCAGGTGTCTTCTGCTCCTTCCAAAACAGGCGTTTCTTCCACGTTTTCTGTCTTGCTTCTGGATGCAGCCTGACCTGCTAATATCGGAGGCGATGAAATAAAAGCTCCGAAAGTCACAGGGAGAAGGAAGATTTGCACAAAGCTTTTTCCCGGTGTGTAACTCCTGTTCTGCTCACACATTGCTCGTGGGCAGATTGTTATTTTCTCACATTTATGAAACCGCTCGGTGCAGAGTTTCAGTGAATAATTTCCCAGCTGCAGTTGCTCAGCAGTCTGTTAGAGGAGAACATCCCTTGTTCAAAACCCAAATTGTTCTGGCTGGGTGCTGGCCACGTGGCATGTTTTTGTATCTTGAAAGAATAGGGTAAAAGCACATAGACTGCTTCCTTCCTGCACATGCGGTAGTGAATGATGATCATCCCTGGAAGACATCCTTTAAAAATGTTTTGCTGAATGTTCCTATCAGGAATGCCTTCCTCCCAGTCTGTTCCTGGAAAGCAGGAGAGATCACGCTTGAAGCTGTCTTCCTCTGGGTATGACCCAACTTCTGCCACTGAGGGGTTTTGCTCATGACTTGGGCTCCTGCGTGGAACAGGCACAGTAATGAACTATAATTAGAGGCAACAAACACATCGCTGACAACGTGCGGGAGTGAGCCTTTTCCTCACAGCAGGTAAAGAGGGGGTTGAGAGGCCCAGATCCTGCACCCCGGTGGGGATGGAGCTGTGCAGCTCCCACGTGAACCATGCAGGAGCTTCTGCTGCTTTTCACATGAAGACCATGGCTCCAGGGAGATGACGGGGCATGAAAGAGGGGACTGTGTTCACAAATGAAATGAAAGCTGAGTCTGTACTTACAATTTATAAATGGGAATTACAGGCTGATGTATCTGTGGGACTTGAGAACACTGTTAGCTTGCTTAGTGCTATGTGAAGTGCAGAAAAAGACTGAAAGTAGAAGGGAATAATCCCTTTGAAAAGAGTTATAAAGCTATTAAACACTTTTAAGCTCTTGTTCTTGAACGACTAGGTCTCATAATCTTCATACCCATAAGATGTGTTATTGCCACAACTGAAGAAGAGTGCAGGAGTTAATATCATAAACACACACAGGGCACGGCACTGAGCGCTGCTCGGTGGGTGGTAACAAGACACAGATTTCCTTGAGTCACCAGAGAGCTTTCCCTACAGAAACCCGAAATCAACCAGAGGAGGGAAGGCCACAGTCATTTATCTGAAATTAATCCTAGTGAAAAACCATGTCCCAGCCGCAGCAGTGACAGCACCAAAACCTGCTTGGCTGTGGCAACACTCAGCCAAGGAATGAAGCTGGCTTTGTAATTTCTTTAAATCACCTTTTTTTTTTACCTGGGGCCTCATTCTAGCTGTTTCCACTTTGAAGAGAATGCTCCAGGTAATACAAATGCACGCAGCTCCCTGGAACAACTCATGCTGTGGCCCATCTAGGTGAGCATGGTGGAGGAGACAGGGGTGAATGTCTGCATCGGCTGCAAATCCCAGTGACTCTCCAGAGAAATAAGAAGAGTTGGATCCTCTGTGTTTTGAGGGTGTCCTCAGGTACCTAAACCTCAATGACGGAGGAAATGTCAGTCTTTTCCCAGCCCCAGTGTGACAGTAAGCAGTGAGTGGGGTCTAACTGGACATGACCTTAAATTTCAGTTCTATTTCTTGGGCTGCTGGAGGCTGTGAAGTCTGCTATCACCTGAGCCACTTGCTGCAGACCACATGGGCTGAAGCTTGGTGATAAAGGGCTTTGAGGAAGGCCCCAGCCATCTGATTTCCCTAATGTCTTCATCCACCATTTATTATCACCTTGTGCTGCAGCACTGCTGGTCCCATCAGGTCCACAAAGGTGTTGCTGGGTCTGTCCTTGGCCTCTGGTTAGAGACATCATCCATATTAATAAATGCTGCAAAGCCATGCTGGTCACTTAGAATTAGAGCAGTTCCAGCTCGGTTTCAGCACAGCCCCCCCAAGCAGTTCTGCTGGCCCTGACAAGGGACAGTGATGGCAGGGACAGAGATGTCACTGCTGCCAGTGTCCCAGATGTCAAACCATGGACATAGCAAATGAAGAGTGAGAATAAAAGCCAAGTGTGCCTGTTTGCTAGCTGTTTCCCCCGTACATATTCAATTCCTGTTGGCATGACAGACCAGGAAAAACGGACACTTGCACAGGAGGGGCACAGGCAGGTGGAATCAGCAGCTGGAGCCTGACCTGCTAAACAGGATGATGGCTTAGGATGCTCTGCTGGTGCTGGTGTGTAGCAGACTCCTCTCCCATCCTGCAAACCTTCATCTCAAGCTATACTGCTGTTTGTAGCCCTGCTTCAAAGGCTATGAGCAGCCCTGTCTAGAGAGACCTGGAGATACCTGTGATACGAAAAAATGGATATGAGCTGGTAACGTGCGCTGGCAGCCCAGAAAGTCAATCGCATCTTGGGCTGCATCAAAAGAAGCGAGGCCAGCAGGTCAAGGGAGGTGATTCTCCCCTTCTACTTCACTCTGGTGAGACCCCACCTGGAGTACTGTGTCCAGCTCTGGAGTCCCCAGCACAAGAAAGACATGGATCTATTACAGTGGGTCCAGTGAAAGGCCATGAAAATGATCAGAAGGCTGGAACATCTCTCCTATGATCAAAGGCTGAGAGAGCTGGAGTTCTTCAACCTGGAAAAGAGCAGGCTTTGAGGAGACCTTCTTGTGGCCCTTTCAGTATGTGAAGGAGGTTTATAAGAAAGAGAAAGGCTTTTTACCAGAGCCTATAGAGACAGAACAAGGGGCAACAGTTTTAAATTGAAAGAGGGTAGGTTTAGATTGGACATAAGGAAGAAATTTTTTTAAGATGAGGGTGGTGGGACACTGGAACATGTTACCCAGAGAAGTTGTGGGTGCCCCATCATTGGAAGTGTTCAAAGTCAGGTTGGATGGGGCTTTGAGTGACCTGATCTAATGAAAGACATCCCTGTCCATAGCAGGGGGGGTTGACTAGATGATCCCTTCCAACCCAAACCATTCTATGATTCTGTGATGTGACAGTTCTCCAAGGTGCAGGGCAAGAAACCAACAGCTTCAAAGGAGAGCCATGAACATAAAAGGCCAGGGGCTCTGGGGACAGGGCCTGGCCAGTTCTGTGAGCTAGGCACTCCCAGAGATGTGGAAGGGAGGAGTCCCCTTGTGTGACAGCGCTATTGTCTGCAGCAATTTTACCATCAGCCCTGGTGCTCCGGCCCTCAGCAGCTGCAAGGGTATGGCTGCAAACTCCACTCAGGAAAGTTGAAGCCTTTCGCTTTGCCAGAAAGGTGACTCCAGGCAGAATGTTTGCTATCAGCAGGACTCCATACATACACGTGTATAGAAGCAGCACCAAGCTGCAACCCCACATCCTCTGGCTCAAAAGGGCAGAACAAGACACAAGTCTTTGCCCAGGGGTAACTGCAGGAAAGACGTTCAGAGTGGGACTTTTCGCCGTTTCAGTGACCCTCAGGAAGTGATTTGGTTTCTCTCTGCTCAGGGCTCTCCACGTGCACAGGAATCTTCCATTGTCATCAGGCACCTTTCTGCTTGTAGCTCACAAGATCTTCTCTCTGTCTCACCTTGCTGGACCTCTGTGCCTGCTGCAGAATTCCCTTCCATGCAGCGTGCTTGGCTTCTACTGTTGGAGAACAGGTGAAGTGCCCCTTGGAAGCTTCTGGCCTTCTGGCATTTGACTTTTCCAGAATTAGTCCCCAAACTATGGTATTTTTGCAATCTATCTAAAGACAATTAGTAAACAGGTGAAAGGTGAAATTCATCAAATAAATGAGTCATTATTAAAAAAAATGCAAACAGAAAAAATAAATTAAAAAACCCCGAACAGTTGGTGCAAGTAATTACTGTGAAAAGTCAGGACTGATTCAGGTGGGTGTATTTTTGGAGATGTGCTGGCCTGTCTTGACACAGCCATCTGTAGGGTCTGCCTCTGTGTGTCTTGGGGGACTCTGCACAGGATCCATAGAAGAGGAATAAGCTGCCCTGAATTCTTCCAGAGCTGCAATCTGCTACAGAGCTTCATCCATTATCTGGGAGAGCAGCAGTGGAAGCCCTGAGTGACATCTCTAATGGGTCCTGTTGTTAGTGTCTCATTTCTGGCTTCAAGAAAGGCAATTGGATTCTGGAGTCTCTTGGAGTGATGGATAAATGACAAGCAATTTCATGAGCTAGAACTGAATTGATGTGAAAGCGAGAAGCTAATTGGATTATATGCTTGTCAGGACTTTTTTTTCCTGCACTGTCAGGATTGTTCAGAGATATGGGCTGCTTTGCACAGAGGCAAGTCAGAGCTGCAGAGAAACCAGCTTTTCTCTTCCCTTCCCGGTGACAAGAGGACCAACAGTCACAGTATCTCATACTTGCCCATGTTTCTACCCCCCCAACTTCAGTAAGGCCCCTCCAGACCACCACCAGACCAAGGAAAGGTGCTGAGTTCCCAGGTCTTCAGAACAATGTTTATTGAAATGTGCCCGCATCTCCATTAAACACCGTGGCTCCCTCCCAAATCTGAGGGATTCCGTTTGGAACAGAGCATCAAGAAGACAGTGGAAGGCTTTTCACAGCAGTATGAGGTGGGAGAAGGAGAAATGGCAGATATAAATTCAGATGAGATATTCAGACAGGATATAAGAACAACCTGAGGGGCAAAAACTCCATGAAAATGCTGCAACTAAGTCTGCCCTGCTCCTAAGCTTAGAGAATGGTGACTCTTAGCAGTGTCACACTGGATTTACATCCCTGTGACTTGATGAATTCAGCACCAGCCCGGTTATTGACTAACCCCATGTGGAAATGGGATATCTGGCATCAGAACAAATGCTTTGTCTGTAACTGATGCCATCCCATTTTGTCAGACACTGGGAATGCAGTCCTTGATGTTTACTTAAAGATGCAAAATAAAATCTCCACTACATCAAACGGAGCCTTGGCACTTTGTCCCAGGTAGATCTGGGCAGGGGGTCTCTTGTCTGCATTTCTACACTCACCCCCTCTGCACATTTAAAGGACTCCCTATTGGAACTGCATCTGAATGGTAGCCTCAGAGGAGTCTGTCCATCTATCAGACACTGTCCTCCACCCAAGATGGTCAGTGACAGGTCCCCTCCCTGAAGACACCGAGAGTAGAGACCTGGTGGGAATTATGCTCCAGATGTCCTTTCAGCCTGACCTGCCAGAGACAACTTGGTCAAGCTCTAAGGCTCAGCAAGGAAAGAAAGATAAGAAAAAATAAATTGGTGTGTTGGAAAGAGAATAGTGCCCTCCTTGTTCATCTGAAGCTTGGTCTGGTCTGTCCAAGAGAAGAGTGTATCACGTAAAAGCAGCTGCCAGAGGATGGCAGTAGAACCAGCGTAGTGAGGGAGAAGCTCTGAGTCCACTGAAGTCCACAAAGCTGCTCTGTGTGCTGATATTCACTGAGAGAGGCTGAATGGCCCTCCAAACCTTCCCAAACCAGAACACTGCAGGACTGAAGTTCAAGGTGCTGCAGTTCTGGCCTGGAGAGCGTGTGGTCCCCTGTGCATCCCTGTGTCCGGGAAGCAGGACAACTCTGCACAGAGGGTCACACTGACAGCAGCCTGGCAGAGCTGTCTCACCCAGCAGCAGTCTCCGAACTGCTTTGTGACACAGGTGACACTCTAGGACACAGCAGGACT
>VUYV01000629.1:243267-273400 GCA_008711295.1 Anarhynchus alexandrinus | reverse complement strand
GCGTCTTTCCACAGACACCTTCAGGGATGCGTGTTATTTTTCAGATCTGTGAAGAACAGAGAGGGCACTGCCATGGATGCAGTCTGCACGTACAGAGCCAACGCTGCCACAAGTGAATTCAACCGAATCAAGGTTTATCGTGACTTCGGCAAGATGACAGCCAACTGCACTGAGCTCGGGCCCTACAGGCTGGATGCAGCGAGTTTGTATGTCAGTGGTAAGTGGCTGAGCTGATGTCAGGAGGGAATCCTCTCCTCACTGCAGATTTGATATTAGGAGGAACCGAGTTACTACATAACTAGAGAAGCTATAAAACCTGGAGGAAGAGCAAGAGCAAATGCTATCCAAAGCAGAGGAGCCACTGTCACTCATAGCCTTTGCACCTTGTTATTCCTTTGGACTA
Organism: Anarhynchus alexandrinus; assembly: GCA_008711295.1. Classification (NCBI taxonomy): domain Eukaryota; kingdom Metazoa; phylum Chordata; class Aves; order Charadriiformes; family Charadriidae; genus Anarhynchus; species Anarhynchus alexandrinus. The sequence continues at coordinate 272,997 of VUYV01000629.1, read as the reverse complement.
AGTAACTTAGCCAAATGCAATATATCATATCATAATACACCATGGTTCGTTCTCCAGAGAATATAAAAATTGACCTCTCAAGGTGTACTATGGGATGTGCAAAGGAACAGCACTAGAACCGGATACCATGTGACAAAAGTCATACTTAAATTGTCAATGTGGAAGGCTAAATTGGATTTTGGGCATGGGTAAATTCCCTCTCAACATCCCTACGGACGGGAGAATTCTGTGCACTGCTCTCTAAGAAAAGCAGCAGCTTGCCAACACTGTACAGCAGTATGAATGTGCATTTATGCCTAGACAGGCATCAAATCAGTCTTTCCTAGTAAATTTTTACACAGGATCTCTCAGACAAAAACAATTCAAGTTCCGTATTCCGCTGTGCGCCAGACCTTCTAAGTTGTAAGCCAGTTTCTCAAATACTGTCCCTTTTCTTCCTCCCACAGGTTATAATGAACTGCAGCCTGGACTATGTAAGTACCTTTAAATCACAATTGAAAGGGCAAGAAGATTTTGCTGCTTAGCAATAGCCAACAAAGAATGTTGGACTAACCAAGAGCACTACTACACTCATAAAACAGTGTTAAGAGAAATTGGGAATCTGTTAGGGAACCGCAGCTGCTATGTCCCTGAAGCCATCTAGAATAGCAGAGTATTTTTCTTATAGTGTTTACTCTAGGGATTATAGTCATAAATTGTATTTTCAAGCAATAATTTGCCTTGTTCATTACAGCTGTTGATCAAAGAACAGAACCTCTGTCACCAGCGGTGAGGAACTTCACATTGAATTTCACTATAACCAACCTCCCGTTCACTGCAGATCTGGTGATGCCCCATTCTAAAAAATTCAAGTCAACAGAAAAAGTCATGTACCATTACGTAAGTCTGGCAAAATGATGCCCTGCTTGGGCACAGCTCTTTTACTATGTCTAATCTCTTACCTTTGCCATGACATTTTTACTTAAACGTTATTATTAAATTTCCAGGTTGACCCTTTACTCCAAAAAAGCAGCATTGGCCCTGCTTATATTGGCTGCAAAGTAATGGCATTCAGGTAAGAGTCGCGTCTGGGAAAAGTCCGCATTATCTGCTTCTTCAAAAGTTGTTTCCTATTCAACACATTAATGTAATGTCACCAAGTGGTTTTCTTATATGTGTCTTTGATCTTTGTCCTTCTAGAAGTTTAGATGGACTTCTCAATAATGACTAAAACATCCTAAACCAATGCCTCATTTCCTAGGTCAAAGAAGAACAGGGATGACACGGGAGTAGATGCCATCTGCAGCTATAGAGATGAGCCTTCAGATGCCAAGTTCAGCAGAGTGACAGTTTACCGTGAGCTGAGCAATATGACAAATGGCATCACCAAGCTGGGACACTACAGCCTTAACAGCCAGAGTCTCTATATCAATGGTAATGAGAGCACCTCAAGGTCTCGTGGGAGGTGTCCCTGCCCATGGCTGGGGGGTAGAACTAGATGATCTTTAAGGTCCCATCCAACCTAAACCATTCTATGATTCTACAATTACTCCTTATGTTGACATAGACTATTTTGGAATGAGAACAAAGAGGATTATATACACCTCTTGAAAGAGATAACAAAAAGTGGAGGGCAAAAAACTGTCAATCACTAAGTTAACACAGTCATGAATTTAGTAACCATAATCCCGAATCTTTTCTAATTAAAAAAAAATGTGTCTAGTCCTGCTGAGACCTGCTTGGAATATTTTCCTAATATTTACCCATTTCTTTTTCAGATTACAATGAAGTACATAGTCTTCCACGTAAGTATATTTAAAAACAGATACATATTAAAGCTACTCAGAGGCATAAGTTGATTTGTTTCCCCCTGATTTGGCAATGCTCATAAGATTGCAAAGTATCTGAAATGCATGAGCGTATTCATGTTTTTCTGCTCTAAACATAAAGAATAAAGTAACAATACTATGTCTTATGAAGATCCTGTTCTCATTTTATCTGTGTGTCTTTTGTGCTGTCTTACAGTGAAGCCAACCACCACGCAAGGCTCAGGACCAAGAATAGAGCAATTCACACTGAACTTTACAATAACCAACCTCAGGTTCACGACAGACCTCGGGACACCAAGTTCTGCTAAATTCAATTCTACTGAGAAAATAATGCAACATTACGTAAGCCAAAGTCACATTGTTTTTCACTGATATCACCCACTATTTTGAGTTTCCCATACTCACAAAGACCTTTCCTTGTCAGATTGACCCCCTGCTTCAGAAGAGCAGCATTGGCCCCTATTTCACTGGCTGCAAAGTAACAGGATTCAGGTGAGCAATATAGCTGAAAGATTAACTTTGAACTTTCGCAAATGAATTCCTGTGTTTGACTGACACTTAAATAACTAATAACAGTTCCTGTATCAAGAAGTCAATGCTTCTAGGCACTTTTGTATGGTCCTTATCTTACAAAGCCTTTTTTTTGTACTATCATATCTCAGTAATTTCTGTAGTTCATCTGAGATCTATGGACAGATTAATTGTTTTGGGTTTTTTTAAATCACATGAGAAAAACCACAGATTTTTGGAATAACTAACAGAAGCTTCATAATATTCAATTCCTCAGGTCAGTGAGGAATAGGGATAACACAGGAGTAGACACCATCTGCAGCTATGGAAATGGCTCCCAAGTGCCCAAGTTTGACCAAGCTAAGGTTTACCAAGAACTAAGGAGCATGACAAACGGCATCACCAAATTAGGAATTTATAACCTGGACAACAAGAGCCTCTATATCAACGGTAAGTGCTTGATTTTCTCATTCCTCCAGGCACTAGAGCAGTTTGGGGCTACCTTGGGCCTCGGTGTACTCTTCGCTGGGTAAACAACTGGCTGGATGGCCGTGCCCAGGGAGTGGTGGTGAATGGAGTTAAATCCAGTTGGTGTCTGGTCACAAGTGGTGTCCCCCAGGGATCGGTGCTGGGGCCAGTTCTCTTTAATATCTTCATCAATGATCTGGACGAGGGATCAGAATGCACCCTCAGTAAGTTCGTAGATGACACTAAGCTAGGCCGGTGTGTTGATCTGCTTGAGAGTAGGATGGCTCTGCAGAGGGATCTGGACAGGCTGGACCGATGGCCAAGGCCAATGGTTTGAAGTTCAACAAGGCCAAGTGCCGGGTCCTGCACATGGGTCACACCAACCCCATGCAGCACTACAGGCTTGGGGCAGAGTGGCTCGAAAGCCGCCTGGTGGAAAAGCACCTGGGGGTGTTGGTGGACAGACAGCTGAATCTGAGCCAGCAGTGTGCCCAGGTGGCCCAGAAGGCCAACAGCATCCTGGCCTGTATCAGGAACAGTGTGGCCAGCAGGACTGGGGCAGTGACCATTCCCCTGTACTCAGCACTGGTGAGGCCCCACCTCAAGTACTGCATTCAGTTTTGGGCCCCTCACAACAAGAAGAATATTGAGGTGCTAGAGCACGTGCAGAGAAGGGCTACAAAGCTGGTGAGGGGTCTGGAGGACACGTCTTATGAGGAAGGACTGAGGGAACTGGGGTTGTTTAGCCTGGAGAAAAGGAGGCTGAGGGGAGACCTTATCACTCTCTACAACCACCTGAAAGGAGGGTGTAGAGGGGTGGGGGCTGACCTCTTCTCCCTGGTGACAAGTGATAGGACAAGAGGAAATGGGTTCAAGTGATGTCAAATGAGGTTTAGCTTGGATATTAGGAAAAAATTTTTCCCTGAAAGAGTTATTAAACATTGGAATAGGCTGCCCAGGGAGGGGGTGGAATCGCCACCCCTAGAGGTGTTTAAAAAGAGGATAGATGTGGTACTTGGGGACATGGTTTAGGAGTTGTTTTGTCAGGGCAAGTTAATGGTTGGACTTGATGATCTTAAAGGTCCTTCCAACCTCAGCGATTCTATGATTAGGGAGCATGTCAACATAGAAGAATAGCGACCTTAAGGAAAAGGTGGTCCCACTGGAGTTTACTGAGTAACTTATGCATAAGGTGAAGTGTATGCTTCCAAGAACATTTTCACATAGACATTTTTGAAGATTTTAATTTCTATATTACATTGAAGAGTGACTAACTTTAGTCTTGACCTCATTCACCTGATTCTGAACATTTCACCTGATTTCTATCCCACCAGTATTTAATTTAAACAGCAGCACATATTTTTTCTCATTGCAGTCTTCACTGTTATAAAAGCACCTTGTTCTGCTTAAGTAGTAGGTTGGTTGTTTAATAGATTCACACCCTCAGGGACTGGTTCTGATGATTCATTTCCAAGTCATTCATTTAATCATCCCCTCTTCTCTGTCATTCTCTTAAGCGTACAGTTCTCTTACATAAAGTTTCTCTCCTATTTCCTTTCCAGGTTACAACGAACCACTTGAGAGATCACGTAAGTGTTTTGCCAAACTCATTCCAGAGAAAGCTATCAAAGGAGTGGTGCACTCAAAAATAAGAGGGGAAGAGATTCTCCAGAGTAGCCTTGAAGTGTGCTAGGATTGAGAATGTCTTTGAAAGTGAAGATAGCTTTTTGTATAGCAAGATCATAACCCTTCTCCCCTTTGATTATAGCTCTGAGCATAACTACCGCACCAAGCCCTCCATCCAGGCATTTCACACTTAATTTCACCTTGACCAACCTCCAGTACAGTGCAGATCTAGAGGCACCAAGTTCCCGCAAATTCATTTCCGCAGTGAAAGTTATCAACCATTATGTAAGTCTGGCTCTGCTTTTCCCCATTTTATGTTATGGTGGTGATCTTAATCTGCCCACATTAAACTTAGGACATGCTTTCAAGTTCTCAGTTGTACTTTTTTTTCCTTTTGACAGATTGACCCTCTTTTCCAAAGAAGCAGCATAAGCTCTGCCTACACAGGATGTAAAGTGATGAGATTTAGGTAAGATTCCTGAAAGTGCAATTAACCATTTCTTTATTTGCTCTTATACACGTTAAATTTGCATAAGTTATGATGGATGTTCTGGTGCCAGATAAACAAAGGCAGTGACACCTCCCTGTCTGTTCGCAATTTCCTTGCTGTGATAAAATCATTTTGGTATCTCAATGTCATTGGCACTACTCTTGAGAATCTGCTAAAAGGTGTAGGAGCCTAATTGCACTGATAACTTTCAGTGCCTGTTGTTCCTAGTCATACAAATTGCACAGGGTGTTCTGTAACCATCAGGAGCATCCTAAAGAACATGTCTGACATTTTTCCTCAGGCCTGGGAGAGACAGGGATCACACAGGCGTAGATGCTGTCTGCAGCTACAAAAACAGCGAGAGCCTTGCCAAGTTTGACAGAGAAGAGGTCTATCATGAGCTGAGCACCATGACAAATGGTGTCACCACACTAGGGCACTACAGCCTGGAGAGGAACAGCCTGTATGTCAATGGTAAGCATCCGTGGCCAGTATCAAGACATGACTTTGGGATCACTTGGAGATCACTTCTCATTCTTCCACTCCATTGGGGCTTGAGCACTAATGAACTTCACCTTTGGTTTGCTGGTGTTCTGTAGGTTTTGACACTATGGCATAACCAATCCAGCATGGTATTGCCATTCTAGAAGCATTTTCATCCCTTAAACCATGCACATTCCTGGAGAATTTCATTGTTACACTATAGAATCTAATCGGGGACATACTTATATTGCTTTTGTGCTATGGATAGATCTGATGTAAAAATAAATACGCTCTACCTTTTTTATTTAGGTTTCCCCCTCACAGACACAGCTAACACCAGAAAGCCTGTCTTGACTGAAGCTCCAGCCAAATTGGGCTACAGACTGAGCTTTAGAATAGTCAATGAAAATCTAACTAACCCAGACTCTCAGTCTCCAGAATACAAAGCAGCAGTGGAAAGCATCAGTAACAAGGTAAGGAGCTGCAGCTCAATTACCGTGTCTGCACCAGTTGATTTTTGCAGCAACTGACATAGATTTTTTTTTAATTAAAAAATAATCAGCATTTGGGAACAAAAATTTCTAGGATCTAAAAAGATGAAATTGGCCTTTGAATCACTTGATTTTGTTATGTTATGTGTGGTCTTAAGAAATTACCTCTAGCCAAAGACATGCACTACAAAATGCAATAGGTTTAGGTCATCTGTTAAATGCACACTCAGCATTTCAGTCCCATCTCTAGAAGTGTATACAAATCTCTGCCAGCTCAGAGATCAGCACATACATAATTCATTGCTGAGAATCCACTGCATTCTCTTCAGCACCAATTCACAAACATAACAACCCAATAAAGCCCTAATTAGGTAGGCTTTTGCTTTTTAGATGAAGCCATAACTTTCCATACTTTGAGTTCTGAGTCTGTGCTGGCTGTGAGATGCGGATGAAGATGGCAGCTGTCAGTCAGCAGATTGGGCTGTTTAACACTGGCAGCTTGCTCAGATAAGACAGAACGGCCCCCCAGGCTGGAAGTCAGACTCCATCACCAGAAGGCATATTCTGAAGTAAAAACCAACTCCCATGAAATCCAACTCGCCAAAAAACCCCACCCCAACCTGGTGTTTTTCCAAAGTTAGAGGCCCTTCTGCTGCCCCAAAGCATCTATCAGGAGGCCCAGAATCCATTATTATTTAACATAATATTTTTATTTCAGATGAATCAGCTATACCGTCAGAGCAACCTGCGAGACCAGTTCCTGAACTGCAGTATCACAAGGCTGAGGTGTGTGATAGAATCTGATTTTGTTTGAAAGACTGCCACACCCTGGCACTGCTCCCCAACAGCCCAGTGCCACTGTCCTCTGCAGAATTCCTCCCCTCCATTCTCATATAGGAAATTATTTGCTTCATGCCCTAAGAAGTCATTTCCAGGCTTCCCAGAATTCACCACTTTGAATTTTTCCTGACTTAGTATGGACTGATATTTTTCTAAGTCTCAGTCAAGATTTCCACAAGGCACTCTTAAGTCTCTGAACATCCCAGTAACTACCATCAGCAATCTCACCTCTTAATGAGGACTGAATATTGACCCTGCAACCTCTGCCCTCCTCCTCCCAACTTGGACTCCATTAGGTTTTAGAAGTGGGCTTCAGGCACAGCTGTAGTGTCCTAGTCCAGATGGGAAGAGGCTTGGACAAGGGACCCTCACACAGGGGAAAAGCTTTTTAAAAGCACTGATCAGGCATTGTATGCATGCGGTATAACTCAAGTTTGCAGAGAGAAGAGGTAGTGGTATTGCATTTGCTGTCCCTGGCCAAAGGAAAAGCCCAAAGCAGCCTGTTCCACACCTCTCAACAGCATCACATTAGCTTAAAAACACTTAACACTCAGAACAGCAGGAGCCCTTCAGGAAACCCTTTCCCACATGAAGTTTTATGATAGTCAGTCTGTTTATCTCAGAACCTCTGTTTCTCTGTCCACAGGACTGGATCCATAGTGGTCGACTGCAAATGCTTCTTCCAGCCAGAGCCCAGCATCAACAGGACTGTGGTTGAAAGGGCTTTTCAGGATGGGACTTCAAATGCAACCGGACTATGGCTGGGAAGCAGTTACCAGCTCCAAGGATTCTCAGTAAACAGTATGTAGAGCTCAAATCACAGCTGCCCAGTTTCCACCCAGATCAGCCCACTTTGCCATGGCATACTCAGAACTCCCCAACTTCTGGTCTATCAGAGGGTGTGTTTTGGGGGGTGGAAATATATCAATGCTATCAAGTTGAATCACTGAACTCCGGTCAGAGTTGGGCTAGTCCTTTGCCACAGTGTGGCCCAGTGTAGCCCTTTGGTCCTCAATGGCTTAAGGTGTTACTCGTTAAATAATAAGAAAACGAACAGGTAACTACTCCCCATAACTTCAAGCATTTAGAGATAAACAGACTTTGAGCTTTTTGCAAATGTACAGCTTCCCAAAGAAATGAGTGGCCTAGTACATTGCTGAAGGACTGATGCAAAGGGTTTTGCTGGGAATTTGCTGTCAAACCCAAATGCAACTCAAGTTCTGTTAATCTATTAAGACACCCTGGAGGTGTTCAAGGCCAGGCTGGACGTGGCCTTGGGCAACCTGGTCTAGTGGGAGGTGTCCCTGCCTATGGCAGGGGGGTTGGAACTCGATGATCTTCAAGGTCCTTTCCAACCTAAACCATTCTATGATTCTATGATTCTAGTTTCCCCAGCTAAAAGCCTGCAGATCGATGCCGCTTGGTAGAAGAGCCTCTGTTTCTCTCTGCTAGAATTTATACTGATTTTTCCTCTCAATTTCCAGGCTTGGAACTAGCAATTGAAGCAGCAACTTACAAAACACCCCTCAAGTCTGGGAAAGAAAGCCTCAGATTAAACTTCAGGATCTCCAACCTTCTGTACTCCCCAGAACTGCAGGACTCCATGTCACAGATACACCGAGTGAACAAAGAGAAAATTGAGAAAGAGGTAAAACGTAACAGCAATACCTTGATTTCCCTTTCCAAATTAAAGATGTATTAAATTCACTCAATTTTCCTCAATTGTTTTGTTTCTTCCCATCAGCTCGATGTATTCAGAACTGGCAGCCTGAAGGACTACTTTGCTGGGTGTACCGTTGAGAACTTTGGGTATGTCCTGCTTTGGAAGTGTGGGGTTTTTTTCTTGAGTCCCAAAAGGGCAGTTATCGGAGAAGGCATTCAAAGCCACAGGATGCTGTTTGTGCCTCATTGCCAACCTTTGTGCTCTGGATGACACATGGGAGGCACCTTCATTCACTCGCAGTCAGTTTTGCCTTTACCACAAAAGGTTTCTGTCCAAATGAGAGGTGGTTTTGTTTCCATGCCAGCAAAGCTATTTTCATGCATAAACAATTCCAGAGTAAAACAAATACGTTCATTCTCTCATTATGCTTATGCAAATGAGCTAAAACTCCACTCAAACACATTAGCAAAACAATCATCAGAACTGACCAGGCTGAGAACAACATCTACTTCTGTGCGTCTTCTCCAACACCTCTTCGGAAGAGCACAAAAAGCTGAGCTGGTTTACCTCTCGGAGATGCCTGGCCTGAGGTTAAACCAGTGGGTGGATTTCACAAAGCTGCATGAGTTCCTGTTCCACCTAGCATAAACCCATCCCATGCTAATAAAACTTTGCTTCCACATCTACAAACCTGAGCCTGATTCTGAATCCCTCTCCCCGCCTCTGCTCGGCTCTACTGGCTTTTTTTGTTCTCTTCTCCCATAATGGTGATTTTGGCTGTCATCCTCCAGGCCTGTCCATGGGAAAGCTTACACAAGCGTTGCCTCCATCTGCACCTTCACACTGGAGCCCTTCTCAAGGGCTTTACAAAAGCAAGAGGTGTACGAGGAGCTGAAACGCCTGACGCACGGGTTCACCCAGCTGGGCCCCAGCTACAAGCTGGAGGAGCAGAGTCTGGTTGTTGAAGGTGAGAGCTCCTGCGGTGACTTTGTGGGAACGTTTATTAGTTTTGTTTTAATCACTTCTAGATCTGTTTCTCACCTGTCCCATCCCTTTATTTCCAGGTTACTCTCCAGTCAAGACAGATGAACAGGAGTCCGAAAGATCTGGTAAGTGCTTTTAGGGAGGGGTTGACCCTACAGCCACTGAACACTTGAACTGTAGCAAATTAGCATCACATACCCAGAAATGGAGATTAGACCCATGTAAGAGCCCAGAAATCGAGGAGGCTTGGTAGGCCGGCAGCAAAGAGCAGGTACTATCCCAGCCAGCCTGAGGAAAATGGAAGGGAAGGAGAGGTGAAAGCAACAAATTGGGAAGCTGTTTTGGAGCTCTGGCACCAATAAATTTTGATAACTGCAGTATTTACGAAAAACAAAAATCCAGGTACGGTGTTGTGAGCATAGCTACAACCCCAGAACTAACAGTAAATAGACTACTTTTTTTCCTCCTGAACTGTTGCTTTTCCATGCACCACAAACATGCTGGCTGAAGTAACTACAGCGTCTGCTGACACCCTTAGCCCTGTCCCTTCCCCAAATGAGTCCAGCCAGCAGCTAAGAGAGAACTTTGTCTCTCTGAACATCCCTGAAACCATCTGTGGGCTCTGACGCTCACCGAGCTGGCATTTAAAGTTGTAGATCCTCAGACCTTCACTCCATTTTACCAAAGTTTCTCTGCATCCCACCCACCTTCCCATTGCTGGGGCATGTTTGCCCCACAGCCAGGGAAGGGCAGATGCTGCCTTCCAGCAATCGTCCCTCACCTATACGGTACTTTTGAACTTTGCCAGGGCGAGGTCTCCCTCTCTCTATGCCACATACAGGAGTCCAAAAACTGATGTGGCCTTATTTTGCCTTTGCAGAGCTTCAGTTCTGGGCGATTATCCTCATCTGCGTTTTCACCCTGCTTGGCTTCATCCTCCTCCTCTTGTTATGCTTCCTGGTAAGTGGCCCCTTTGCTGTCCTACGTCTAACTTGACTCTGGCAGTGCTCAGCCGCCTGGGGACCTGCAGGAGGGACATTCAGACACATCCACAAGAAGCCCAGTGGGAGCAGTACCTGACATGCATGGTCATGCCAAATCCTCCTTCAGTTACTGCTGACTCTTGCGAGGACTTGTGCACAGGAGGATGGGGAAGGGTATTTAGTCAGCTAAGATTTCCAGGAGAGGAAGCACTGGATCATGAATGAGATAGAGTCCTTTGCAGAGAGAAAAATATAAAACCAAAGGTATGGCCAAGATGACAGCAGGTTGAATTGGAGGATCTCCTGCAGCGTTTCTTAAACCTCTTCCCTGTTCAAGTATCTGCAGAAAGGTCAGATTACAGAGAGTGCAGAAGAGGACATTTTAAATAACCTGCAGGAACAGCATCCAGAATTTTGTATTCAATGCTTTTGACGTACAGACTTGTAGCAGCCTTGCAGGGCTGTACTCCAGCTGCGCACCCCTGGAAAGAGCAGAGCAGAACCTCTTCTGATCTCTGCTGTTGATTTGGTGGGGGACAGCATCTTAGTAGCACTGTTTCCAAAGTAGCTGTGTTTGCTTGGCGCCTGCTAGAACAGAACAGCTAAATCTACAGAGAACACGGGATTATTGTCCTTAGAAGTTCAATAGTAAAAATGACAGTCAGAGTAAAAACTACAGTCAGCAAGATTTAGAAGAGGAAAACCCTCAGATTAAGACCTGGGGGTGGTGCTAAGTCTCTGCCTAGGCAGCTTCAGGCAAATATCTTAATCACAGAGTCCCTCCATCCCCACCTGCCCACATGGTTTGGGGGCATCTAATGAAGGGCAAAGACTCATTTTTACTTTTTGTTTTGCCATTAACATTGTTCTTTTCCCACCAGATTGTCTTCTGCCTAAGAAGAAAGTCGCATCTATACCAGGTTCAACAAGGCATGTACGGGGTGTACTTCCCACACCTGAACACAAGAAAAGTGCATTAACGCCACAGGTGAAGTGTGTCTCCGCAGACCTGTTCGTCCATTGATGAAGGAAAAAATGTTTACATGTACTAGAAAAATGTTTCTTTAATAAATTATGTTTAGCATTTTCTCTTGTCTTGAGGCAAATCTTTGCACTATTACCACAACTGTTTTCATACTACAGGAAACTGCCAACAATGCAGACATTGAGGAAAATTTTTTTTTAAAGCACTGCAGTATTTTGTACAAATATTACACAACCAACAGAAAATAAAGACTACCAGGAACTGCAGTTTGCAGGGCTCTTCAGTGTTAATGTCAGTTTTCTGAAAAAGGCTTGAAATTATACTAATTTATAGATTTTTGGGGACTGACTACTGTAAACTACAAAAATTGACCTAGATTTTAGCTTTTTCCTCCATTTATCTTTTAAAATCTAAGTATCTTTAACTGATTAAAACATTTCAGATATTTAAAACGTTGTGCAGAGATTGTGTAAAGATACATTGCTAAATCTGAGCGTGATACAGTCTTTTGAGATTGACACTGATTTCAGCTGAATAAATGCTGTGTTTACTGCCATGAAACTGTGTTTCCTTCTCTTTCCTCTGTAGCAACACTTTTCATGCCAAATCAGAAAATACTTTTGCCCTACTAAAATCCCCGAGGCTTTGCTCCTCAGTTGTCCCAGGCATCCCATAGCGCCGGGTCTGATGTTACAGAGATGAGGAGCTTTTCCTGCCCCTCCAGACCCCCCGAGAGCACCTGTTGCGTGCCTTGATTTTCTGCAGAGCACAGGAGATGGTGCTGATCTCTAGGTAATTATGTGATGCTATCATTAGATGAACTCTCTGCTGAAAGTGAAAGCACTAGAATTAATGAAACCACGATTAGTCATTAATCCTTCCACTGCAGGCAGTGTTTCCACACAATCAAACTGGCTTTTTACTTTCAAACTAAAGCTCCTCAATGGCAGGTTGGACCGGTTCACCCCCCCGGGTCAGGTTCCTCAGTGCAGAGTGGCATTTCCTCCGCAGAGGATTAGAAACCTGTTTGCTGGATCAAACAGAGGTTTTCAAGCACCCAATATTATGTCAGTGACCTCAGATTAAAAGCTCTCACAGCCGCCTGCAGGAGTTCAGGTTTCCATGCCACCCTGGCTGCAACAGCCGTTGCATGACAGCAGCGCTGAGAGTGGAAAGGGCTTCCCGGCACGGGCTTTGAGGGCAGGCACTCAAGAAAAGCTGCACGACCGGTGGGGTCCAGCCGTCAGAGCACCAGCTCCTGACTCGGCAGCGCTGGGCAAACCCCCCCATCTTCAGCCGACTGTCCCTGCTGCACCACCGTTGCCTTCATCCTGGTGCCCCAGTGCCCGGCTCCCCTTTCACCAGAGCCCCCTCCCTTACTCTCAAAAACACACAAGTGATGCTAATAACAGCACAGCAGAGGTGTGACAGCCCAAACACACTGGGAGAAGGCGGCACTATGGTATGGAGCTGTTTCCTGCAGGGGGTTGAACTTTCTTACACCACAGAAGAACTGCCTCTGAGCACCATGAGCCACACCACCACCAGGCTCTCCCCATGGGTTTGCTGGGAGCAGGACAAGCCCAGCACACACTGCAGAGCTCAGACCAGCAGCCCCTGTCCCGTCCCCACTGTCCCGTCCCCACNCTCCCCATGGGTTTGCTGGGAGCAGGACAAGCCCAGCACACGCTGCAGAGCACAGACCTCCTGCCCCCACTTCCCTGCCCCACCCTGGGGACAAAAGGGAAGGCAGAAAAGACAGCGGTTTCCCAGAAGAGCTCCAGGCAGCACCCCAAGCCCCAGGACAAACCTAAGAGCAGCGCGGCAAATTTGTGTCTGCTCAACAGAAAGGCACACAGAGCCCATCTCATTTAGAAAAGCTTCAGCTTAGACGCAGCACAGCAGCGCCCGGCTCTGCCTGACCCGCTTGCAGGGGCTCCGAAGAGCCGAGACAGCCATCCCAGCAGTACCATGAGACCCTTTTTCCTGAGGAGGTGTTGCAAACGTGCCTTTCTGCAGAAAGAGCTGCAGCCACACGTGCCGAGCATCCCCCAATCCCCGGCCACCAGCGCTCACCGGCAGACCGGGACGTGCCACGTACATCCCACCCCACACACCTTTGCTGCCACGGGCAGGGCAGTCAAACCCCAGCCCTGCCAGCTCGTCTCCCAAAACTAAAGCTGAAACACACTGAGGAAGAGGTATCAAGACAACCACGAGGGGAAAAGGGGCTGAGGAGCTGAGAAAGCAGCAGGTTGCGGAGAGAAAGGGCCAAGCTCGAGCACGCTACGGGGATGGCTGGTGCCCACGGGGCTGCTTTCCAAGAGGAAGGAGCCCTCACATACCACGGTGCTTCTCAGCATCCCCTACACCATGTCGCAACACGCTTCGTGTTACTGTTGGACACCGGCCCGCGTTTGCTATGGAGCTGCTGTTTCCAAACAGGGGCCCCCGGCAAAGCTGCTGGGGCCGGGCCAGCTCCGTGGTGACACAGGTGACTCAGCCTCTGGCATGGTGACCTGTCCCCAGGCGGGGATCGGGGCTGGGCAAGGGCAGAGAATGCCACCAGAGGGGCTCAGGGTGATCTCGGGGATCTGCCCTGTACCCAGTTCCACCAATGTCGGCAGCACCCCCTCACCAGCTGCTTTCCCCCAGCACAACCTTCAGCCTCTCCTCTCCCCGCGCACTGCAGATGCACCGGGGCTGTTCCTCAGCATTTCTGTCCTTGTACGCGTCTTCACACAGCTCAGCCCAGAGTCCCCACTGCTACCAGTGTGCAAACTGGCATCTGACAGCACCGGGGCACCTCTTTTCCCAGCACGGGGCTAGGCAGACCCGTCCCATACTGCCTTGGTAAACTCTTATAAGCAGCAATTATCAGTCTTCTTTTCAGCTCTTTAAAGATTTTGTGCTGAACACTGGAAACAACCCTGAATTGCAGCGATAAAGGATTCAGCTGCTTCTCATCATTGTCCCCAGCCATTCCTATTCAATTTGGCTCTTAGATGGAAAAATGCTCCATCTGCTTTGGAAAGAGTCATCAAAAAGCCCTTTGTGCAGCAAGGGCACACGTTCGGACACCTTCAACCTCCTGCTCTCAGTATGGGCCCAGCGCCATTTCCCAACAGGACTCCATCCTGTTCCATCATCAATGGAGAAGAACCTGAACACCCTGAGCTGCCTTGTCCAGAGCAGGACCCAGAGCACCCACCCCACGCAGACAGCGATAGCACCCGGCCCCGGCTTCGCTGCCGGGATTTACAGCTCCGCAGGAGAGGGCACATCCTTTCTGCTCATCCCCCTCATTGCTTCATCACTAATTGCGCCTCATCAGCCTTCCTCCTGCCCTGCTCCACTGGGGACCTTAGCCTGAGGCAACCAGGAATTTAACATTGCCCCCAACCAGGAATTCAATTTGTGAAATGGTTGCTGCAATCAGGAGCAAAAGCTTTATTTTGTTGGCATCACAATTGCTGAATTTTGTTTCCCACCCCACCAGTCCGCACAAAGCAAATACGAATTTCCCTCTGAGCCACTGCTGCTCTTTGCACAAACACACCTGCTCCTCTCCAATTAAAAAGCACCAAATTTAGGGGCAGCAGGAGAAATAAAATTAGGAAATTATATTTTTATGCTTCAGTTCGCCCAATGCATCAGTGAAAGGAGGAGAATTGAGGCAAATGCTATGTTTCATTATCTCTCATGCCCCCAGCCCAGCGCAGGTTCCCCGGGGCGAAAGCCGGATCCGTGCTGCGAAGGGGCAGACGGCAGTGTCCCATCGCAGTGTCACCTGCGCGTCACCCAGACAGCCCCCAGCGAAACCTCCCCACACTCAACCGCAGCGATGCCCACCCTGAGCCCCCGCGGGCCGAGGGCAGAGGCTGTGCGGTGCCATCTGGCCCGTGGTGGGCCGTCACCTCCGAAGAGCATTAAGCAGAATTTTGACAAGACGCGACGAGCTGTTTTCCTTGGGCGGGTGTGTAACCACAGCGGTGCAGCTCCGGGCGCACCGTACCCGGTGAGGGATCCCCCGGGGCACTGGCTTCTGGCCAAAGAGCATCGCAAGAAACAACAACAACAAAAAAAAAGGCCCAAAAGCAGCCCACAGCCTCTCCCCCGGACACATGAGCTGGCACGGGCCAGAGCTGGGCAGCACCGTTCGCTTTTCCACCACACTCCTGCCAAAAAGCAGACGACACCATCGAGCATTGTGGCATTACTAAACTTGCTCAGGACACAGAGGCAGAAAATCCCACCGCAGGGGCCAGAGGTGCCGCCCCCTCCCCTCCCCCCCCCACACACACTTTAACCACCACTTTCCACCCGATCTTACCAGGTCCGAAGAGCCATGCTGCAGTCCAGGACCTTGACCTCAGCGCTGGGACAGCATCACTAAATCCATGTTTCCACACAAGACTGAGCCAAGAGCCTGACATATCATGCTGCAAACGCGGCCCCTGGTCCTAGGGACACTTCTACATCTGCAGCATCGCTCCGGCATCTGCCACTGACCCGTAACTCAGAGGGTCCCCAGCATTTTGGGGAAGGCACCATTTCACTGGGAGAAAACCCACAGGGGGGTCACAGGATGAAGCCGGAGCGATTCAGCCCCGATGGTAAAGGGGGCGCAGGAGGTGGGATATTTGCTCAGGACCTCACACAGCAAGGCAGATCTCCATCTGTTTGGGGCAGCCCAGAGACCAGACTGGGTGAGACCCACAGCAGCTGTGGTGGGGACCCACTGCCACCACCTCCCACCCAGCTGATGTCACAGTTCCCTTTGTCAGTGATTCTACCCAAACCCACTCCGGGGGGAGTGTGCCGCTGCCCAGTTCTGCAGGCAGCATGCAGTGGGGGGGTCCCCAAACTGGAGACCAGGACTCACTCCCCCAATGTTTGCACTGCTTGAACATCCCCAGGACCACACAGGCCCGGGGGCTGTAAGCACCACCTCCTCCAACACCTCCAGCTCCTCCTCCAGTCAGGAACTGAGGTGAGAACAGGAGCAGCAGTGAGTGATATGGGCACAAGGAGCCACGAAGTGGGGCTCTCCAGACAACAGACACCCACAGCCAAAATCAACACCCTGGTGGGCTGCCCCATGGCATGGGCCCAAAGGTCAGGAGAAGACAGGTCCTTTCATTGGAAAGGAAAGCTTGCTTTATCCTGACACTGAAATTATTGAGCAGATGCAGAACAGCAGCAGCATCAATTGGGAAGTGGCGAAAACCAGCACCAGCCCGGGGCAAAGGCTCATAGATGATGCTGAAGCCCTGCCCTAAGCTACTGAGATCCCAGGTCCCTGTTGCACTCTGCCACCTCCCTGCCGCCCTCGTGGCCTTGGGTGCACATAGTCACTTCCCCATCCCTGTCCCCACAACCCCTCATACAACCCCACATGGCCAAGCTGACAGTACAGATCATGGTGTCCCCTGCCAGGGCCAATGCAACAGGGTCAAGGTGACATTGCCACCCACACCAGGAGCCCTCCAAAAGGCAGGCGTGGATGCGGCGGTCCCACACCGGCCCAGGCTCTCCTCCAGCAGAGGTGTGCAACAGCTCAGCCAGCACCAGCACTTCACACCATGGTTTGCAGAAAAGCCACTCCTGTGGGGCCGCAGCCCACATACCCAGCAAAGGTCCTTTGCTCCCCCACAGGGCTCCCATCAAGCAACCAGCCCTTGCAGTCACCCCAAACACAGAAAGCTGGCCATAAACACCTATATTCAGGCAAAAAACAGGTACTCAGAGCAGTCTGCCAAGGTACAGGAGAGAAAGCAAAGCAGAAAACCACAACATTATGAAACCTATCCCAAACCACATAGAGGATTTTCATACCTGGACCAGGAAAGGGACTGCCATGAGCTGGGTACTGCCCAACAGAGAAGAAGGGCACCGCCTTCCCACCCCCAATGCTCTCTTCTAGGAAGAAGACCTCCTCCCCCCCTCTGGGTTTTATAGGGTTGAGGGTTTATGCGCTGCAGCTGCAGCTCCTCCACCACCTTGCCCTGCTCCTCAGGGCTCGATGGCCCTCAGCTGTGATCCCCAGCAGGGAACCGGGAGCATCCCCCAGCGCTGGGGTTTGGCGTCAGCTCACAGGTGGGAGAGACTAAATCCCCCACAGCTGCACTTTGTACCAAGGACAGGAGTTCCCCATCTCCTGCTGGGCATGGGGGACCTGCGCCCACATTTATTATCCTCTCCCAGTTCTCTTTCCTCTCTGTTCAGCCCCAACATGTCTATGTCCCTCAAAGATCCCTTATTTGATGCACTCCAGTGGGCAGTTAAGGGTACTGCGGCAGGTTTCATCACGGATCTTGAACAGCAGATTTAATTTACTTTTACTGCAGCGGAGGGGTCTGCTCCCCACTCACTCCGGCACTGCGGGCACGCGCGGGCTGGAGCAGCCTCGGTCTCCCCCCGCGGCTGTTGCCTGCAAACACCGACACCTGCACACGAGCGATTTGTTCGCTGCAGAGAGGAGTGAGAGCCACGGGAAATATCAGAAACAGTGTCAACCTCAGCACCAAACTCTCCCTCAGGCAATCCCCGAAAGAATCGTGCCAAATTTAACAAACTTTTGAGAAACTGCCCCTGATGTATTGAAGCCAACACAGGGTTTGGTGGAAGGGATGCGGGGGGGATATGGGATGCTGCAGGGATGCAGGAGGGATGTTAGAGGAACGCTGCAATGATGCAGAGTGGATGCTGCAGGGATGGTGCAGAGATGCAGGAAGGATGCTGCAGGGGTACAGCGGGGATGCAGGGAGGATGCTGCAGGGATGGTGCAGAGATGCAGGAAGGATGCTGCAGGGGTACAGGGGGGATGCAGGGGGGATGCTGCAGGAATGCAGGGGGGATGCTGCAGGGATGGTGCAGAGATGCAGGGAGGATGCTGCAGGGATGCTGCAGGGATGCAGAAAGGATGCTGCAGGGATACAGGAAGGATGTTGCAGGGATGCAGGGAGGATGCTGCAGGGATGCAGGAGGCATCTTGCAGGACACTTTCCCACGGCTCTCTGGCAAACAAAGAGTGCCTGGCTCTCAAATTGACTCAAACTAGCCACTTCGTTTCCCCTGAAACTTTCCGGAGAAAACAAGTTCTTATCTGACTAGAAACCCAGGCCGCAGATGCTGGGCTGCCTGGGAGGAACAAACAGCTCTTGTAAGCCGACGGCGGCACTGCCAGCCTCAGACAACCGCTGCCTCCCCAGGGATGCGCTCGAGGACAGGGCTGCACCTGTGGGGCTGAGCTGCTGGCACCGTATGGCCCCTGCAGCTGCGAACCGCAGTCCCGCGTCCTGCGGCGCAAAGAGCTGCAAGTTTGTTTCCTGCGAGCTGAAAGGGGAAACACAGGGAAACCAGGCAGAACCCAGGGGTGTTATTCTGCATCGCCGGTGTCAGCTGAAATGCCAAACACATTGCCTTTCAGCCTATACCTTGTTCTGTGAAAGGCTTAACAGAGGGATGGGGCTCTAATTCCGACTCTGGTTGACTTTGCGGTGAGCGCAGCCCTCTGAGCGGGTACTGCTGCAGCCTTCAAAACAGCTTGCACATCTGCAGCGTTTATAGCCCAGTAAATCCCCCCCTCCTCCTGTTTCTGCTCAGCAAAAAGCTAGAGCAGCAGCGTCTCTCCCTCCTGATTCTCCCCCAGCGCAGCTCGGGGTGATGGAGAGCAGAAAGGCCAAGATCTGCTCTCCTGCCTCTGCCCGCACGGTGAAATCACAGAATCACAGAATGGTGGGGGTCGGAAGGGACCTCTGGAGATCATCTCCTCCACCCCCCACCAGAGCAGGGGCACCCAGCGCAGGTCGCACAGGACAGCGTCCAGGCGGGGTCTGAATCTCTCCAGAGAAGGAGACTCCACCGCCTCTCTGGGCAGCCTCTTCCAGTGCTCCGCCACCCACACAGCAAAGAAGTTTTTCCTCATGTTCAGATGGAATTTCCCATGTTCCAGTTTGTGCTGTCGCCTCTTCTCCTGTCACTGAGCACCACTGAAGAGAGTCTGGCCCCGTCCTCTTGCCACCCGCCCTGTAGGTATTGATCAGCGTTGAGGAGATCCCCTCTCAGCCTTCTCTTCTCCGGCTGAACAGCCCCGGGGCTCTCAGCCTTTCCTCAGCAGAGGGGTGCTCCAGTCCCTGAGCATCTCCGCAGCCTCCGCTGGACCCTCTCCAGCAGTTCCTTCTTGACCCGGGGAGCCCCGAACTGGCCACAGTGCTCCAGATGTGGCCTCCCCCAGGGCAGAGCAGAGGGGGAGGATGACCTCCCTCCACCTGCTGGCCACACTCTTTTTAATGCCCCCCAGGAGACCATTGGCCTTCTTGGCTACCAGGGCACATTGCTGGCCCATGGGCAACTTGCTGTCCCCCAGGACTCCCAGGTCCCTCTCTCAGGGCTCTCCAGAGCCAGAGCTCTCGAAGGCAGCTCCTCTGCCCGCTCCACGATGTCCCCTGCGGGCGGTTGGGCACTGCCACCACTGCCCGCCACCTCGCTCCTGCTGGCGCGGAGCGCTGCCACCGCACGGGGAAGAAATTGCTTGGCGGTTAATCAGAAACCTCCACCCCTCCTTTTATTCTCTCAGAGGTACTTTCTGCGACTCATCAGCTTTCCCCCATGGCGGAGGACGGCTCCTTTCATCGGCACGAGTGTTCAGGAAGGGGCTCCACGGTGGTTGCACAGGGGCTTTTGGTGAGGGTGTGAATTAAAGCACTGTCAGAGCCCTCCTGGCCCGCGGTCACCCTGTCCGCTCTGCACCAGCGCTGGGGAAGCTCCCGGCTTAAAATCCGCCTTTCGCAGCGCGGCAGAAACAGCCGCCTGCCGATGCTCTGCGGGGCCCGGGGCAACACGGACCGCACGCATCAACGGCCCCACCGCGTTTCACAGATAGGACAGTTACTGGTGAATTTGGGGGGTGCCTGGGAGATTGGCACAGCCCAGCAGGATGCCAAGGGATGGTGCTGAGCGCTGTATCGGCCAGTTGGAATTGGGGACCGCCTCACCCCAGCAGCAACGGACGCGGCTTCTTTGTGCCAAAGGGATCGGTGCAGCTCAGAGCTGGCAGCAGCCCCCAGGTTACCTCCTGAGGCCTTTTTGGTGATATAAAGCAAATACGCTGTGAAAAAGTCACCTTTCAGCATGTCACGGGCTCAGGGAGCGAAGGGGACAGGGTGACCCTCTGTCGCAGCACCGCGCCGGGACTTCACACCCGCAAAACCCCCTCAATCCGCACATCTCGGGGAAGCTGGGGACCAGGAAGAAAGGGATGGTGCAACTTTGAGGTCAGTCAAAACACTGTGGTAATTTAGTGGAAAGTATTTTTCTGCCGTAATCTCACTCTCACGCCGTGCCAGGTTTTTCTTGCTGTATTAAAGAAACGCTAGTGTGGGAGTGTGGGAGGTGTGAACTAATGCTACCGCACCGGGAAGGTGGTGACGACCTGAGATCTCACAATGATGTTCATCAGACCCCCTACTCAACAGGGGTGTGAGCAAGTACAGTGGAAAAAAAGGGACATAATTGGTCTTTTAAGAAAAAACCCAAACCAAATAGCTGCGAGAGAACCTTGTCAGCAAATGCTATTTAAGAGCACAGACATTCGCCTCCTCTCTCCCAGGGCAAGTGTTAACCTTTAAACACAGCCTTTCCGCTCCCTTCCCTTTCACTCAAGCGTTTTCTCCTCCGCCTGCTCCCCACTTGCCAAAATCGCTCGTGTTTCCCCATCGAGAGCCCACGGCTGTCGCATACGGCTGCGCCGCGATGCACTGTCCCCACCCGCCACCACCCCGTCCCCGCGCAGCCCCGGGCTTTGAGGCGACAGCTGATGTTATTTGGTAGACAGGTTCTTCCAGCAGCAAACCCCCTCTGTGATCTGTGCACACGCCCTGGGCTTGGACGTAAGCCTCATTTCTTGCCATTCCTGGGCCAGCTCTCCTGGGGAGGTGGCTAGAGCTGACCCCCCCCCCCGGATGGCTCATGCAAACGGGGCGCTGGCCACGAGCATCGCTCACGGGTTGTGCTGCAGGCGGCTGCCCCGTTGTTACGGGCTCTTGCACGCTCAGAGCTGGCTCCCAGCTTGGAAAGGTTTTTCCCGGCTGCGGGAGAGCCTGGCCGGTGCGGCGGTGCCGGTGCGGTGGTCCCAGTGCGGTGGTCCCAGTGCTGAGCCCGGTGAGAGGTATCTGGAGGGAGAGCGACTCCCGTCTGCGCTGTCGCTTCCTGCCCTGGCTGCGAGGGCGACAACAACAAAAGCTCGAGTGGTGACGCGGGAGCCTTGCGCAAGAGCCGACCGGGGAAATGCAGCTCGCTACTTTCCAGAGAGCATCTCATGTTCATCGGTGGCGAGTGGAACCGGTCTCGCAGGGAGAAGGAGCGCTGAGTGCCATAACTCGAACGCCCCCAACATCACTTCTTCACCCTTATTCTGCGCTTCCCAGTGTTCGGAGTTGAGGGGGACAAGGCTGGGGCACGGGGCAGAGGAAGGTCCCTGTTTGGAGAATGAGGGCTCTGTGGCACGCAGCTCGTCACAGCCCTGGAGCGCACCCCCCACTCAGGGTCTGGCACCTACTGGGGACGGCCACCGGGAGCACTGCAGCCCCCACCCCATCCCTGCATCCCCTCGGAGCGCTGCGGTCATAGAAACATAGAATCATGGAATGGTTTGTGTTGGAAGGGATCTTAAAGCTCACCCAGTGCCACCCCCTGCCCTGGGCAGGGACACCTCCCACCAGCCCAGGTTGCTCCAAGCCCCGTCCAACCTGGCCTTGAACACCTCCAGGGATGGGGCAGCCACAGCTTCTCTGGGCAACCTGCGCCAGGGGCTCACCACCCGCACAGGAGAGAAGTTCTTCCTCAGATCTAATCCAAATCTCCCCTCTTTCAGTGTAAAACTGTTCCCCCTCGTCCCATCTCTCCCCTCCCTGATCCAGAGTCCCTCCCCAGCTCTCCTGGAGCCCCTTTAGGCACTGGAAGGGGCTCTCAGGTCTCCCCAGAGCCTTCTCTTCTCCAGGCTGAACACCCCCAACTCTCTCAGCCTGTCCTCCCAGCAGAGGGGCTCCCAGCCCAGAGGAAACGAACGTGTCTTTGACCACCTTTTACCCAATCCACAGCAATTTAAAGAAAAGCAGGATGAGGCTGAGCTGTCGTCCTACACCCAGGAGGCTCCTTCGCGCCAGGCAGGATACACCCGGGAGGCTCCCTGTTTATTTGCTTTTAATAAGTAATAAGAAGAAGCTTTTCTTATCAAATTGCCTTTTAATTTCTGAAGTTGCAGTCACTGGTTCAAAGGTGTTAAGAGCAGAAATAGCTTTTTTTCTGATAAAAGTGACTCTGACTCATTAAGAGTCTTCGACTGCTGCTCTGGTGCCAAGTACGGTCAGGAGAGGATGCTGCCCGTGCTGCTGACTACGAGGCAGCCGGAGCGACTCCAAAAGTCCCCAAAGGTGCCCATGTCCCACCCACCTGAGCAATGAAGCTCATCGCCAGCTCTTTGGGATCTGGGTCAAAAAGATTGTTGCAAACCTAAATAACTTAAACCTTATTGTACCCACACTTCATAGCCCTAAAGAGGACAGAGCATTAATATTTGCATCCCAAATCCGGCTCAGCTTTTTTAGCTTTCGCAGCAAAGGCGAAACAGCAAAGCCCTGCAGGTGGGATGTTGGCTTGGATTTAAAGCAATAAATAAAAAACAACCCATTTTGTGTTTACTGGAGGTGAATTACCCAATTTCCCAGGCGATGCCCAAGCTGTGGGTACGTGGTCAGAGTGAGACACTGTGGGTACCGGCTGCCTCTCCCCCCATCTCCTGTCTCTGCGCCTCCCGCGGTGCAGCTGCATCCTTCATCCTCTGCATCCCCGCAGCATCGACAGCATCCTCCAACCACCGAGGCAAACGACAGATTTGAAACGAAATCTCACAAATTCTCCCCACTTTGGCAGGGAGAGTCCTTGCTACCACAGTCAGGGGCTCAGGAGCTTTGAACCCAGTGGATTTTTTTCTTGCGGTTGTGCTGCACACATAATTAATCATCTTGTAACAAATACGTGGCCACCCGGGACTCTGTAGCTGCTTTTCTGTTACTGTGCGGTTATTCAGAATTTGAGAGCCACAGTGGGGCTAAAACACGGGTCACCCCCTTCGCTTTCCCAGCAGCCTGGGGCACACGCTGCGGGCAGATGCTTGTGAGAGCAGATCATGCTTAAATTTCACAGTGGTGTTCACCAAAAAGGACTGTGTGTCCCCCCGCCCCTGTTTCTTCAAGGCACGAAATAAATAATGCAACAGCATCTTCTATTCCCTTCTGGATTTTGTGTATCGCTGCTCCTTTTGCTCCTCGTTTTCAAGCTGCTTTATTCCCACTACGTGCAAACAATTCGGGAAGACTGTCTACATTTATGCCAGCTGGAAAAACGCTGAAACAATGAGGAAAATTGCCTGGGTTATATCAAAACTTTCTTATTTTGTCTAATTAGTGCATTAACACAAGCAGGTCAGGTAAGCGGAAAGTCCCCGGTACCCCTCGGCCTTGTGTCCCCGCAGATGGACCCCCCGCTTGGTCCAGAGGGAGATTAGCAAAGACGGGTACAGTGGGAATTAGGGAATAAATAAAATAATCCCAGCCAGCTCCTGGCTGCCAAACTCTGCCGAGCAAAACATCTCCTAGGAAATGTTATTTTTTTCCCCACCAAACCCCCAACTTTTTGTCAAACAACGTGCAGTAAAGAGATCCATCCCTTTGGTCTCGGATAAAGAAACAAGAAGCAAATAGGTACAACTTAAAATTTAAACCTTTGACATTTGGCAGGGAGCGAGGGAAACGCTGACAAAATGAAAACTGTTATCAGATTGCGCATCTTTCATGTGCAAGAGAGGAAAAAGTAATTCTCTAATCAGCCCTAATTGCTGATGCGCGGGAAAAGTGCCCAGGAGGGATTTCCCTGTCCTTTAGCTGGAGAGTGAGGGACGCGGAGGTGGCACGGCCGAGGACTGACGACGGCAGCACCATTGCTCATCCTGGTCCGGCGCACGCCTGGCCGATCACGGCCCCCATAGCCCGTCCCCTCCCCGTCCGTCCCCGAGCGAGGAGTCCCTGCACAGCTGCCACCGGTGCTGACGAAAATGGAGAATCGGAAGGAAATGGGGTTAATGCTGCCAAGCGCGGTGGTCAGAGTCTGATCACACCTGGACACCGTGCTTTGTTCTGGGCACATCTGGAGCTGGGGGTGACCACAAGGCCACATCTGGATTGCTGCCTCGGCACCACGTGGCTGCATGCTGCAGGAAAACAAGCGCGATCTATAAAACCCTGATTTTTTTTCTGCTGATCCCTTCCACAGGAGTAACCTCTGGCAGCCGAGACAACCACCGCCGCACTTTGCTTCTCACCACTCAATATTCAGCGTTACAGCTGCGGAAACCCAACAGGGGTGTTAGACTGGAGGGAGGCTCGGGGCAGCCCTCACAGCCCCCGCGGCCCCCGCGCTGACAGTGCCTTCATGCCACCCCGCTGGGCAGAAAACAAGCACGGGCCGGGGTAAACCTGACGATGTAACAGGGCCTCCCCTTGTGCGCTTGGCATCCCACCTTGGGCGCTTTCGCACAGCGACATGGTTAACACGTGTGTTTCCTCCCGTTCAGAGGGATATGGACACACATCATAGCACTCCTCACACCTCTTGCCACAAGGCAACGTGTTCATCTGCAAGAAATCCTCTGTCAGGCTTCTCCTCCGCCTGGGCAGCACATCGGTACAGCTGGACATCGAAAAAGTGAAGTTTTGTTGGACCAGAGCAGCACTTGCACATCCAATATTGTCCTCCACACCTTTAAATCGTTCCAGCTGTGCACCAGATGTGATGGCGGGTGCTGATCTCCGCAGGCAGCAGGGCTGAGCCAGCCCCAGCCCTCTGGATCCGTGCACAGAGAGGGGTTGAAAAGCAGCACAGAAAAAGCGGACAATTTCCAGCTTTAACTCAACACAGTAAGACTTGAGTTCTGGGGAGATTTGGGGGATTTTACCCAGAAAAGTGGCATTTCAGGAGGTTCTGTGAAGGATTGGTTCACACCTTAGTGCAAGCGAATTGATGCAGCCATCACTAAGCGAAGGGGTTCGGGCAGAAAGAAGCAAATAGAGAGACAACACAACCCCGCTGGATGTCTGGGAAGCGGAGCTCAGCTCCCGCTCTGCCGCAGCCTTCCCGCACCGGGTGGGGAATCCGGAAAAAAATTCCACCCCTCCTCAGCAGGGCGCTGGCACCGTCCCGGCACCGACGAGCCAGCGCCGTGCCAGGAGAAGTCGGGGTGGAGGCATCCGGTCCGCTTCTTGCTCGAGGTTTGGGGGGCTGAGGTTGGGTTTGGGCACAGGTTTTGGTTAGCTGCTGTTCTACCCACACCCTGCCCTAACACATCAACTGCAAAGGCTTTGAATGTCTGGAAAAAAAAAAAAAAAAAAAGAATCAAGCAGGCTTTATTCATCCTAGAGTGTTGCTGTTTGAGTTGTTTGTTTGAGGTCAAGGAGTTGTCAAACCTCCCCAGTTCCCTCTGATGTTTTAGCACACTTATCAAGCATGAGTAACTCTACGTGCGAGAAATGAAAGATTGTGGTCTTCAGAAGAACTGATATCAGAAAGCCAGCTTAAAGATGAATAGCTTAGTGTACTCACACTTCTTCAGTTGCGTTTACTACATCATATTTAGAGGCTAATGTAAGGCTGTATGCTTTCTTTCTCTCTTTTTTTTTTTTTCTGCATAGTTGAGCATGAATTTAAAAGACTGAGTATCTGATAAGAGAAAGATATAAGCTGGAAAGCAGCTACATAAATACTGACACCCACGCACCCAAGATACCTCTAATAATCACTTCATCTTAATGCACTGCTGAGCATTATTGCACATAACCAAGGATATTTGGCGGCATTTGGAATTTAGACAGCAACTCCCAGTGTTTTGCATTAAAGGGAGCGAGATGGCGTAACCTTCCTTTTGCAAGCCACAGGTTGAAGCTCCCATTAAGGTGACACGGGAGGCTGAAGACTGCCCCAGATGATGGCCAGGAGGTATCTCAAGAGCATTTCTGCAGCCGTATTTCAGCCTGACCTTGCTGTGGAAGGATGGACAGACTTGAAAGACGTTTTAAAGTTTACCATCCCTAAATCCTCATAGGATAAATCAGGTCAAGAAGGCCATGGCACATCTCCACCATAGGACTTAGTCCCCTGGAAGCCCAAGCCCACAGGCACCAAGGCACTGTGTTGTCCAACTTACTGTGCACTAAACTGTTACTGAGGCTCTGAGCATCACCTTCTGCCTGTCCCTGCTAAAAATGCTGCAGATGAACATGGAAAAAACCTGCATGCTTTCCTGGTGGTATTTCATAAACAGTCTCTAATACCCTTCCTGCTAAACACAGCTTTTCAAAATACTTTTCCGTGTTTGCACAGATGGTGCCCAAACAGCAGTGGGGTCGCTAAGCCAGGAAGAGAACTGGCACCAGTTTGCACAACTGGTCAGACGTGCAAAGCGTGGCCCGGGCATTCACACTCAGGGCCGCCTGCCAGAAGCGCAGAGGCAGAGCACTGCAGGAGAGCGTGTAAGGAGGCACCTGGAGACAAAGATAAGGGCAAGGTTCAGCAGGAAAGAAATAGGGTGTGATCCAGGCAGCTCAGAGCACAGCCGGGGGATCACACGAGGAGCAGCTCCTGCGCAGCTGATAAGAGCAGCAAGAGATAAGGGGCAGAAATGCTCTTGCTGCCTGCGGTTGCTCAATCGCCCCAGGCGATCTCTCTGCGTAGGAAACAATAAAAACCAGCCCTAACTCCAGTGTCCGGAACCTGCAACTCACCACAAGAGTCTGAGCATCACCATGAGTGCAGAGAAGTGATGTCGCATCCTCCTTCCCCCACTCTTGCCCAGCTGACCACGGCTAACCTGGATCCCACTGCAAACAGCCCCGCAGGCACTGGGACCCGGCCCCGGTTGGTGCTGGAGAAGAAACTGAGCCCTCAGGGCGGTGGCAAACCAGGGAGGGGAGCGATAAGAGAGATGGTTTTAAACTGAAAAAGGGGAGATTTAGATTAGATATGAGGAAGAAATTCTTTGATGTGAGGGTGTGAGCCCCTGGCACAGGTTGCCCAGAGAAGCTGTGGCTGCCCCATCCCTGGAGGTGTTCAAGGCCAGGTTGGACGGGGCTTGGAGCAACCTGGGCTGGTGGGAGGTGTCCCTGCCCAGGGCAGGGGGTGGGACTGGGTGAGCTTTAAGGTCCCTTCCAACCCAAACCATTCCGTCACTCTCTGATTCCATAGCTGTGTGAGCTGGAGATGCAGGCACTGACACTGCCAAGGTCACCTGGGATTTCTGATGGCGGAGATGCCAACCAGAAATGTGATGATTATTTTCTTTACCACAAAAATAAAACCCAGCCCACTTATCTAGAAATAACCTTCTAGGATTGACACAAGATTAAATTAGAAGAATCCTATAGGATGGTAATGGGGGAATTCAGTTTGACTCCGAGTCTTTGCTGCCCATGGCAGCGTCTGCTCTCCTACGTGAGTGGGGGACACGATGCAATGCAGGGAGCAGTTCATTTTGCAGATGATTAATACTGCTAGTTGTGTATGGTTTGGAAATTTCCCTTCTAATTATTTTATAATGATGGAAATATAGCCAAGGTTAAATTTAAAAATCGATTTTTGACATGGCATTGCCCTTACGGGCACACACAGGGGCTACACAGTCTGTCAGGCAGTGGGGTACTCTGAATGCAGCAGCTATTTCCAGAAGTCATTGCTAACTTTTCCTACGTCAGCAATGATTCAGTTTTGGTCCTTAGCCTGAGCTAAAGGTCATCATTAACTCATACTCTTAAGTGAAGAATCTGTAGTCATCTCTCCACCTAACGCTAGAAGGGTGTGAAAAATAGTGCCTGAAATGTGTGAGACTTGTTGGGTTTTTTGGAGTGCGTAGTGTCTGGCAGCAGAGAAGTTTTCTTTTCAGAGGTGCAGGGATGGAGAAGCGTTTGGATCAGACTTCGGCTCCATCCGGCCCCGCAGCTTGTGTCCAAGGGCAGCGGACGCTTCGCAAAAACCCGTGAGAGCAGTGGCAGCATCGCCTGCCTTCCACACTCCCCTGGCTGTGCTTCGGGGACATCCTGAGCCGGACTCTCGCCACCACTCAGTGTCCAGACTAGTCCTCCCTGAAATTGCCTCATTTATATCCACAACATCCCATGGTGACAAGTTGTGTGGTTTAACCATGTGCTGCACGAAAAAATACTTTCTCTGGCTTTTTTTGAGTGCCAGCTCATTCTGCGTTATGGAAACCAGGGAGCAATTCCTCCCTGTTCAAATCCTGCAGGTCTCCCATGATGTATGTTTAGATACCTGTAGCATGGCCATCTCTTCCCAACCCGAAATTCCGGGCTCCATACCAGAGCCATTCCACGTCTCTGCTGGCTCTCACTGCCCTCTCGCCACTGCCTCTTCTCGAGGCAGGAGGAGCAGGATGGCAAACTGCGTTGGAGGTGTGAGCCCCGCAGGACAGCAGAGCTNCAGGGATGGAGAAGCGTTTGGATCAGACTTTGGCTCCATCCGGCCCCGCAGCTTGTCTCCAAGAGCCCGGGAGAGGGCTGGTTCTTACTTATCAGTTCCTAAGTGATTTGTTGAGGTCATGGCTTTCTCCTTTGTGCGTTAATTTGTATTTATCGTCATTGAACTGCCCCTGCGTTTTCTTCTACAGTCTTTGAGCATGGTGAGATCTTCCTCAGCCACAGCCATTTTCAGCTTTCGCCAGCCTCAATAACTTTATAATGCCAGCACCTTTTTCATTTTACTATTTCGCACTTTTTCTCAACCACTCAGTAAATGCGTTGACTAGGAAACAGATGCCACCACGGTGCCTCTCAAATTAAAACCTAAGCTGTATTTCCTGGAATCTGTTTGGGGCTTTTGGGCACTTTCCATTAAAATCACCAAAACTGTCCCCTGAAAATTTTAGAGCAAAATGGCTGTATTTTTTAATTTGAGAAAAATATATTGATTGTGAAGGCCGGAGGTGTGCAGAGGGGGAAAGCATGCTTTAAAAACACACGTTGAAACAACATGAGGAGTCAGAAAGGGGAAGGACTTTTTACTAGGGCATGTAGCGATAGGACGAGTGGGAATGGCTTTAAACTGGAAGAGGGCAGGTTTAGATTGAACATTAGGAAGAAGTTTTTCACTTTAAGGGTGGTGAGGCACTGGCACAGGTTGCCCAGAGAGGTTGTTGAGGCCCCATCCCTGGAGGTGTTCAAGGCCAGGCTGGACGTGGCCTTGGGCAACCTGGTCTGGTGGGAGGTGTCCCTGCCTATGGCAGGGGGGTTGGAACTCGATGATCTTCAAGGTCCTTTCCAACCTAAACCATTCTAT